>JAQFVV010002023.1:0-37536 GCA_028023455.1 Epiperipatus broadwayi | reverse complement strand
CTTGTTTTTTTAGGAAGATATATTTATATATATATTTGATTCCTCTTGGAGGCCTTAAAGGAACCGAGCAGGGCAAATTCCTAATGTCCACTCCATACGTTCTTGTCGTTGCAGCTGTTATTACTATATGTTTATTCATATAGTATACGAACATGGATGGGCTGCTCACCAACACGCATTAGCCAGTGTGGTGCGTTTATTGGCTTTTTACCTCTGAGTTTAAGATCAAGAAACACCATGGTCTTTCTTCTCAGTGCCTGATAAGGCAGAATGAATGTTTGTGTAAATGATAAAGATTTTTCCCAATTATACAATTATGACAGACAAAAATAAAGCATGGCCCTTAATCCCAGGAGGCTGTAAAGTCATCAACCAAGGCAGCGGTTGGTGGCCGAAGGCGGAGGGTGCTAAGAATATCCTGGAGGTGGACCCAGGCTGCCATTTGATGACGACTTTTTATTTAGGTACTTACAACTGCAGATCACTTTCAAGTGAAGAAAGATTGCAAGAATTAGAAGAAGAACTCTCTTATATTAAATGGGATATTATTGGACTTTGTGAAGTTAGAAGAAAAGGTGAAGAGACAATTGATTTAAAAAGTGGACATATGCTCTATTATAAAGGCACAAATATTGGAAATACAAGTGGAGTAGGATTCATTATAAATAAAAAGTGGAAGAACAATATTGTGGAGATTGATGGTGTATCAGACAGAGTGGCAAGATTAGTTATACAACTTAATAGCAGATATCAAATGCAGATAATTCAGGTTTATGCCCCAACAAGTTCTCACAGTGATGAAGTAGTAGAAGATTTTTATATGGATGTACAAAAGGCTTTTGATCAGAGTAAACAACATTTTAAAATTGTTATGGGAGATTTTAATGCTAGAATTGGTAAACAAATGAAAGATGAAAGTGTTGTAGGTAATTTTGGTTATGGTAATAGAAATGAGAGAGGACATAGACTTGTGGAGTTTGCAGAGAAGGAAAAACTTTATCTTCCGATCTTTTTTGAGAAAAATGTTAGAAGGAAATGGACATGGAAGCATCCAAATGAAGGTACAGCAGAATTGGATTATATTTTGACTAACAGGAAATACATATTTCAAGATTGTAATGTTCTTAATAAATTTAACACAGGAAGTGATCATCGATTAGTAAGGGGTAAGATACATGTTAATGTAAAACTAGAGAGACAAAAATTATTAAGAAAAACTATATTTACAGTTGATATTCCTAATCTTCAGAAACATTCTAATGAATTTAAATTAGAACTTACAAATCGGTTTCAAGTATTAGTAGATTTTGAACATGATTCAGATTTGAATGAAATTAATATGAAAATAACTGATACACTTTTAAAAACTGCAACAAAGATAGCTGGTAGAAAAAAGCAGCTATTGACTAATAAAATTTCTACTGAGACTAGAGAACTTATGAAGAAAAGAAGGAATATGAAGATATGCAAGAATGATCCGATTAAAAAGAATTGAATATCTCGAATTTTGTAAAATGGTGCGGAAAAGAGTTGAAAATGATATAAGAAAGTATAACTGTGAACTAGCAAGAAAAGCTGTAGAAGAAAATAAAAGTCTTAAGAATGTAAAACAACATTTTGGTATTGGTAGGAAATTTATATCTGCAATAAGGAAAAAAGATGGAATTATTACTAAAAAGAGGGATGACATTATGAAATTGGTAGAAGATTTTTATCAAGAATTATATAGTAATAAAGAACAAGTACCTCCTATATCTATTACATCTTCCGAATTGCCCAGAATTTTAAATGAAGAAGTGAGAAATGCAATTAAATGTATGAAAAAAGGAAAGGCTCCAGGTAATGATGGAATTATAATTGATATATTAAAAGAAGCAGGTGAAGAAACAGAAAAAATATTAGCAAAGTTATATACCAAATGTCTAAATGATAAAGATGTACCGGATGATTGGAAGAATGCAGTAATAATATTAATATTTAAAAAAGGTGATAAAGAAGATATTAGAAATTACAGACCTATCAGCCTTTTATCAGTTTTATATAAAATTTTTACCAAGATAATTACAACTCGTCTACAGAGAACCTTGGATTTTCACCAATCAAGAGAACAAGCTGGATTTAAAAGTGGTTTTAGTACAGTAGATCATATTCAAGTATTGAGAGAAGTTATAGAAAGGACAAATGAATATGAGTTGTAATTATGTTTTGGATTTGTAGATTATGAAAAGGCATTTGATTCTATAAACATTTCTTCAGTGATTAAAGCATTGGATCATCAAGGTATAGATCCAGGATATTGTCATATTTTAAAGAATATTTATAAAAATGCAACAGCAGCAATTAGATTACATAATGATACTGGGAAAGTCAACATTGAGAAAGGTGTAAGACAAGGTGACTCCATATCTCCAAAACTTTTTACAGCAGTGCTGCAAGAAGTATTTTGTGGATTAAAATGGGAAACTAAAGGAATGAAAGTAAATGGAGATTATTTAAGTCATTTAGATTTCGCAGATGATGTAGTTGTTTTTGCAAATAATGCTTCCGAGCTGCAGGAAATGTTGCAGGAGTTATCAGATGAAAGTAGGAAAGTAGGACTAAAGATAAATGTTAAAAAGACTAAAGTAATGTTTAATCGATTTGCTCAAAATATGAAAATAAAGATTGATTATGATGAATTAGAAGAAGTTAAGAGTTACAAATACCTTGGTCAGATTATTAATACAGATGGAAACATAATAGAGGAAATTAATCATAGAATTAAACTTGGTTGGAGTGCTTTTGGTAGAAATAACTTGATATTAAAAGGAAATATGCCTATGTGTTTGAAAAGAAAGGTTTTTAACAAATGTGTTTTACCAGTTCTTACTTATGGATCTGAGACTTGGACACTTAATAGAAGATCAATACAGAGACTTCAGACCACTCAAAGAAGTATGGAGAGATGTATGTTGGGAGTAACAAGAAGAGATCGAAAAAGCAATGTATGGTTAAGAGAACAAACAGGTGTTACTGACCTCATTGAAAAAATTAAAAGATTGAAGTGGAGTTGGGCTGGACATATTGCTAGAAGAGATGATAATAGATGGACAATTGAAATTTTAAACTGGATTCCAAGAGATTGTAAAAGACCCAGAAGGAGACCACATGTAAGATGGATGGATGAAATAAGAAAATGTGTAGGGGTGATGTGGAGAAGAGAAGCTAAAGATCGGAGAAGATGGATTAAACTTGGAGAGACCTTCATCCTGCAGTGGATTGATAATGGTTGATAATGATGATGATGATGATATATATATATATAGATCAGAGTAGTTTGATCTTAAATGAAAGAATAAAGGTACATAAAAGTGGAGTTACAAATAAATATCTTAGTCCTTCTATATATATTCATGAAAATGATACTGGCCACATTATTAATTTTGATGAATCTAAAGCTGTATTCATTGAAGAAATGAAATTAAAAAAAAGAATTAAAGTGTCTTTATTATTAAAAATGTATGATTCTGAAGCAATTAATTTATTTAAAAGTTCTTTTAATATTAAAGGTATAAAAAAGGTAAGTGGAATTGTGGGTAATATTTAGTTTAAAGTAGTTGTTATTTTATAGTTCTTTATACTTGAAAAGTCTGCTTGTAGCAGTGAAACCATTGGTAGTGTTTTAGAGTTTATTTCCTTGGCTAGTCTGATTGAGTTGTGAATTTGGGGTAATTATTTTATATTTATATAATTACATTTCCATACTTTGCCATTCTAAATATTAATGTGAAAAAAATACTCAAACAGAGTTTAAATTTAAAATTTAACAATATTTATTGTACTGAGTATACTTTTGAAACTTTCATGTCATATTCATGATCATTTTGCTAAGAACATTAATTTTTTGCTGATTTGGATGCTATTAGTTTTTTTGGTTCATTACATATTCATGTTGTGTAATGAAACACACATCTTTTATTTTACATTTGTGATTGCTTCTCTCTTCACACCTTACCATAATATACATATGGACAGTCTTGTTGTCTACAGTTCACAGCATAGACTGCATTGAGGTGGTTCACTGTTAAAATTTTGTTATTTGTATTGGCAATGAGATTGTTTAAATTATGGAAGTTCTGAAACTGATATTAAATTTGTCCAATAATATTTGTGCTATTTTATTAGTTATATGTGGTAAGTAAAATAGAGCACACTAACCATGAGTATGACATGAAAGTGTTGAAAGAATACTCAGTACAATAAATATTATTAAATTTTATATTTAAACTCTATATGAGTATTTTTTCACATTAATTATATATATATATATATATATATATCGAACTATAGATCCGACTGCTTCAATATATATATATATATATATATATATATATTGTAACCCAAAGTATCGATGACTAGCTGAACAATCAAAGGTTACACAAACAGGCATCAGTACTGGTGGACCTGTACCCAGGCATCATATAACATGGATTTTTAAAAACACCAGAGTATGAGTCCCCTAGTAGACAATACCATGGCTAAATATAAATATTAAAATACCAAGTTCTTTTTATAATTCAAAATATTTTATCTTAGTTCTCAAAATATCTTTATCTTAAATATGTTCATTGAATCTTAAATATCTTGTCTTATCTTTTAAAATATATTTATCTCAAATATAGGTTTTTTTGCAAGTTTAATGTAGTTTGATCTGAGGTTTTAAAATATATTTATTTCAAATATAAATTCTTTTCAAATTTAAAATATCTTGATCTCAGGTTTTAAAATTTATTTATCTCAAATATAAATTCTTTTACAAGTTTAAAATATCATTATCCCAGAGTTCAAATTCAGAATGAAATGCACTTGGAAAAAAATGTTAATGGTAATACTTTTAACTTCTTAACAAAAATATGATGGTTATTATTTAAGCAAGATATTGACCTTTCTCTTAATTTATTTTGGAGTTTAGTATTTTTAAAAAAAGTAGACATAAAATTACATAATAACAGATTACTCAAATACTTAAGTAATATATAATTAGTAACTTGAAAAATATTTCTAAATACTTTACAACTATTTAAATATAACTATTTCACTTCTACTGACCATAAAATACAGAAATTTTATATTTTCTGATGCAAATTTGAATAAGCAATATCAAAATAAGGTAGAATGCAATAAGAGTAACTTTTATGCTTCCAACTATAAAACAAATGCATTTAAAATGAAGTAAATAATATAATAGTTATCTTCTAAGAATGCAGGTAAAATAATTAAATAATTATTAAGAAAAATGAATGTATAACATTATGTGAACATTGACATGTACTCTTAAAAAATAATTACTATTGCAAACTTTATTAAAATAAATATTCTGATGAAGAGATGTGCTAATGCAATAATGACATAATAGCAATGAAACAACAACATATTTAATTAATAATAAAATATTTATTTACAATATAATAGCCATATAATAAAAATATTTAGTGTACCTTTCTTAAAAATCATTTCTACGATTTTATCATATAAGTTATATTCACTACCCAATAGTTCTCTTGTTCATCAAATACCTTATTTTCCAAAAAGTACCACCTTTGTCCAGGTTACTAGGTCATATTATACACTTTTCTTAACCAAAAACAGTATTTAAAAATCAATGTGGATATGTTTAATAAATATTAATATAATAGCAGCAAATATCATGCAATATAAGACACTTTTAACATTAACAATATCTAAATTGAGGTGAGGAAAGATCTATATTTGACACTGATAATAAACTTTAGTTAAAAAATTATAGTGGAGTTAATAATTAATTGTTAAGCTGAACATGCCTGTGTATATACACTAAAATATACTCTAGTAGTAAAATTCTAGGCAAAGTGAATAAGGAAAATACAAGCTAGCAAACTATGATCTAGCACTCAGTACTATGTGTAGGCAGTGCTGATGAATGAATGAGCCACACTATCTTTCATGGAATAGTTAAATACATATAAAATACTATGATATACACTTAAAAGTTTTTCAAAAATGTTATTACTAATAATAAAAGGCATGGAGCTAATAATAATAAACATATGAATAATTTTTCATCTCGCACACACTTAAAAAAAGGCAGATAACTTATTCATACAGTTTAAAATTGTACATATACTGACAAAACCTATTATTGCATAATGATGACACCACTTTATGTATAAACTATTTAAAATTCTCATACACATAATGGTATTTATACTACTTTTATTCATAAATAAAAGGCTATTATATGTCTGGATACAATTATTTACAATTTTAAATAACTATTTGGAAAATTCTGGAATAATACAACTAACCCATAAAATATTCTATTGTATTTATTACCAATTCCATCTTGTGAATCTTGTTCATAACAACATATTTATAATATAATAATTTGTAATAATCATAATATAATATAAAATATAAACTATAGCTACAATAATTATAAACACAGTATATATATACATGATAACTATAGTACTCTTTTTAAAAAATTAAAAATTCATTTTCATTTTTATAAAAAAATTATCTCTTCTCAGTCCTTTCATTCTCTTCTTGAAGTGATATATGTTCACATACATAATCCTTAATTAAAATAGAGCAAACACATATATATGCAGAAATATTTGAGAAAATGTTCCCACAATAATTTCACAAATATAAAATAACAAGAACTGAAAACAAATAATTTTAATAGTAAACAGTTTCTTTTAACCCTTCCATAGATCATTTAACTGCTAATATTTCTATTGGTCAAGTGAATTAAAGTTCTAAACTTTTGATTGGTCGATTACAGAATCAGCAGTAAAAATATTTGTCTTCTAAAATTATATTTGTTTTAGTTTTGTTTCTAAAAAGCAAATTAATAATTTGTCAGTTTACTAAGGTAAACACAAGTGTTTTAAAAATAAAATTCAATTTATAATTAATAAAAATAATCTATAGTGGATGACATAAAATGTATTTTTCTCAACCATTTATAAAATGCAGCCATATGTCATTGATTTATTTCTCAATTTACTTTTGCATAAAAGTAAATAATTTTTACTAAAATGAGAATTATTCTTATAAAATAATTATATTTTCATATATATTTTGTAAAAAAATAATTAAAACTATCAAAAGTGTTAACAAAAATGAGAAACAACCAATCAGCATCTTGGAAGGCAGGCCTTATCCCATTGTTATGACTATAAATTTAAATATTATTGATTTATTAATTGTAAAATAATTATTAAAGAGAAGCATTATACATTCTGGTTTTTTTTTGATAAAAGAATAAAATCAGCAAAATAACAAAAATTATGTTTGAGAGTGAGATATAGCCACATACAAACATATTTGGTGAATATGGAAAAAATATTAAAATATGTTCTTAAATAGCAATAAAAATAAGAGGAACAATGAACAGAATGATAATTCTTTATTTCAAATTCCTCTTTATGAAGTTTTGTTGTTATAAATTGACAGCTATTTCTTTTCTAACTATAATAAGAATATGTTTGAAGCAATCAGCAATTTAAAAAAAATCAAATAAATAAATGAATAAATAAACATGAGATGAATAACTACGTTATTTGTTATAACATAAATCAATCTGGATAAAGTCTTTTTACTGATAATTACAAAGTTGTTTTCATACATTTGCCTTTTGTGATAATTTTATAAGACAATTTTAAATAATTGTCACAGCTTCTTTTTTAAAGGTTTAATATTTTTATAGAAATTTATCATTCTATATATGAGCTTAACATAAGTATATTAATTATTTTACTAGCAATAATTAATATTAATAACTAATTAAAAGTTAATTAAAATGTGCCAAAGATAGCCTTAAAGCAAAGTTCAGAATTTAACTAATATCATATAGCAATGAAATAAAATACTTCCATTAGATGACTTTTCTTTTCCTTTGACTTCCTTGAAAAACATTGGAAATTTTTGGCATTCTTTTTAAAAATATTGTTTGATAAATCAGTTTTACATATGTTTTCAAGAAAAATACTGCATGGATATCTTGCTAGTTCTTTACTCTATAATGAAGATGATAGAAAATAGAACTTTAAATTTTAACATTGACTTAAAAATAGTCAAATGAAAACAAAATTTATTCAAAAGTAAAATAAAATTAAAATTTGAAGTAAAGATTTTAAGTGTAGATTTAAGCAAATTGAAGTGTCAAAAAATTTAAGGGTGGTTATTTTTATACTAGTAAGTGTGTTGCTCTTTTCCCACCCATGCATCAAAATCTTTACTGCATTTCTTTTTTATCAAACCAATCATTTACACAATATTTAAATTAATAGCCATTACTAACTTTTTAATTCATCTACACTTGATCTTGCACTTTAAATTCAGACAATTTAATCATGGGCCTGTCTAGATAATAAATGAGATTGTTAATTAATGATTTTTTATCAACTTTAAATAATTATCAAATCAATTATTTAATAAAATTATTAACTGATTTTTATTAAACATTCTTTTTATTGAATATACTATTCTCAATTTATTTAACTCTTCTTATTTTATCTTAACTAAAATATTTTAATGGTATAATAAATGAGCCCAATTTTAAAATACACTTATTACTTTTAATAAGTCTTTTAAACTTTCAATATTTCACATGCATGCTCCAAACACTCATACACATAACATGCACATTAAATATAGCTTTTTTAATACAATGAAAATAAATTAATTATTGAGTAATAATTAAAATCAATTAAAAGTCAACACCAATCTCAGTCAGTTATACTTACTATTTTCAAACTCTAATTTTAAATACTCACACATAAATTGATATTTACTATTACTCTAAAATTATTTATTTTAATAATCAATAACTAAAAATCCTAACAATGTTAACCAATCATTTCATATGGCATAAAATAACTTTATCTGTTACATCTATTCAAAACATATTAAACTCTAAATTAATTTTTCTTTAGTTTAAAAATATTAATTTTATTCTTTAAAGTAAATATTGAACAATCTAAGATAACATTTTTAAATAACTGCTAATTAAATAGGCTAACTGAATTACTTTTACTAATACTACTGAAACATATAATTTAAGATTTTTGTTATAATAGTACAAATGAAAAAAATTTACTTACTATAATCTTATAGAAAAAATGTTTTAAAACATATATCTAATTCACAGGGTTAAATATATGATTACAATACATATAAGTATAAATGCTTAAATATATGATTACAATACATATAAGTATAAATGCTTATTCTTAAGTTTATTTTAATTGTCCATGCCCTGAACATATTACATTGATAATGAAAATCCCATCTAGATTTGAGACAGAGCAAATATATTTCAATTTTATAAAAGTAAAAAATAAAACATTCAAATCAAAAGCAACATATTACAGATAAGTTCAATTTTAACCATCAGTGGGTTAGAACATATTAAGGACATTCATGATTCATATTCCATCGATGTTATTAGTTTGCAATTGTTAGTTTCCCATGACACAAAATGATCACATTATATTTAGCAGTATATCCTAATATTTAAAACTGTCTTGCATTGAAATAAATTTATTGTTCTCATTGGTGAAAGTTTTGTAAGATTTCAACTTTTAATTTTAGTATTAAATCATTGTTCTATATATTAAAATTCAATAAAGTGAATTTAACTTTATGACTGGTTGAACTGAATTATTTCAACTTTTGGCCAATTCATGCCCTAATGAATTTTTCCATAAGTATTATACGTTAAAATGCATGTAAAATGGTATATTTTATTATAATGCATTTTTTTCAAAAATTCTGCACTAAAAGATGGGAAATTCAAAATTCCCACTTTTACAATAGACATAAGCCCTGCCCTGACATGTTCAGCCATTGTCTGTTGCCAAGGGTAGTAAAATTTTTGACATTTTATGACACTGTAGTTTCCAATAATGCAAAAAACTTGTTTATTTGTGAATTTATTATGGTTTTAGATTGTTTTTAAAAATAATTTGCACTATATTTATTAGATATCAAGAAACATAAATTATTAATAACTTATTTTGACTTGAAATACTTTATTTTCAAAAATATAATGTTATATTTATTAGCAGCCAACATAAATATGGCCTGAAGCAAAGTGGAAAATTCTAGCTTTAATGTAAACAATCTACATTATATTTAAGTAAGAAAATAGCATAATTTTGCAATAAATATTTAAAAAATTTAAACATTTAAAGCATAATTTAATATATATAAGAGAAATAAATAATTATTCATTTCAAATGTTTAAAAAGAATAAAAATTAAAAAATATTTTGTTGATTTTATAAACTGAAAATAATCTTTCTAAAAACGATGACATGCAATGTCTTTGTTTTGTTTGCGATCTCATTTTTTTAATATTTACAGAAACAAAATGTAAACATTTAAATTTATTTCAGTAGTAAACAAAAATATGTATCAAAAATGAAGTCAAATTTATTACTTTCAGGTAAGTAATAACCATTTTATTATATATTTATAAACTGAAAATAATCTTTCTAGAAACGATGACATGTAAAGTCTTTGTTTTGATTACATCCTCATTTTTTAATATTTATAGAAACAAAATGTGAACATTTAAAATTTATTTCAGTAGTAAACAAAAATATCTATCAAATGAAGTCAAATTTATTATTTTCTGAAAACAATCATTTTATCATATATTTTATGTTGATGTGTTAGACAAAGGAAAATGCCAGAAATGCTGAAATGTAAGAGGCATGATGCTGAAATTTGGAATGGTTAATACATAAAAATATATGTTTACATATGAAAAAAATTCTAAAATATTGTATTAAATATTATATTTTAACTTTGAAGATATTGAAAAAATGAGTTCATAATTTGAACAAAGGATGAGTGATTTCAGAAAATAAACAAAATATTTTTTGAGTAAAATTTGTTTTTAAAATGTGAATGGATAAATATTAATCCCTTATAAATTTATTAAATTCTGCTTTAAAATATTAAAATTGTTTTATAATTTTTAGAATATCACAAAAGATCCTAATAGTCAGTTTCAGAAGACAGAGTGGACAGAATACCATTGTCTTCTTTGTTAATATTACTCTACAAGTTATTAGCCTTTATTTTTGGAAATACAAAATATATGCATAAAATAAAAATGAACTCATGCATACTTTTGATTTTTAATAATGGGTAAAATTAATCATGAATCTCAATAAACTTCACAACAGAAGTCAAGTTTTTAGTTATTCCAAAAATTTTCTCAAAATGTATTCTAAAGAATTAAGTTCATCAAAGATATGTAAGCAATACTGAAATACTGACCATTTCAGATTTTCATTTTTTGTAATTAAAAAAAAATCCAACATTAGAAATTATTTGAGTTTTCATAATGCTTTTTTAAAAGAAAAAAAAAACCATTATTATCATTATTATTAGAAATAGTTAAGTTGACATCAATTGTTGATTATGCAATAATCAACTTTCATTAGTTTAAAGATTTTTTTCTTGAACTCAAAAGTTCATTTAGTATTAGAATGTAGTTTGTCTACTCACTACTACCCTTTTTTCTATTTATTTGAGAACCAATAGTTCAAAATATTTTTATAAACTTCTAATAAATTATATGAACAAAATATGAGAATTTCAAGATGATTTGTAATTTAAACAAACGTTCAAATCTAATCTAATCAACCAACTGATTGTACGTTTTCTTATAATCTTCAATATTCTCAAAAGCTATCACCAAGATCACAATTTAAAAATATCAATAGTTTTCCTATTTTATCCTTTTAGGTCCAGCATTCACATCCACAGAGTTACAAGAAATATAATAATTTGAAAAATTATGATTTTTGTTAAAATACCCCCCCCCCGAGACTTTTTCATAGAAAATTTATTCAGCTTTAGTTGGCAAAAAATTATTTTACTGTTTTAATCGTTTGTTGTTGATAAATAGTTCGGAAAATATATATATAAATAATGCATATATATATATATATTAACAAATAAAATAATAAACTTGTTATAACAGATATTCATCTACAAATGCATGATGTATTCCTATTTATCTATGAACCACATGCTTACAAATATTTAACATCGTATTTTCAAAATTAAAAAAAAAGATTAATTTTTAATTGATAACTATATCAGTACCTATTAAATAAATAAAAAAAAAATACTTGAGAACTTATTTTTCTTACACATGCGTAAGTAAGCATTTTAATAGTGGATATACACTGATAAATAATATAAATAACCGTAGATAATAATCACATGATTTTTTTAAAAACTTCATTAATAATTAAAGGCCTTAAACGCATGAAATAAAGGATTAGCACATTTGTAATAAAATTTAAACCTGAAAAAAGAGCAAAAATAAAACCAAACAATTATTCTTATAATATATCATTAGGACAAATGTTCGCTTTATGGTCAATATTCCAACTTAAAAACAAAAGTGTAGATAAAATCTATTAATCTGTAGAAAATTATTCCATATTTACAACATAATTATTAGTTCGAGTGAATAAATAATGAGAAATTAACAATAAAGAAGAGTTATTACGAGCAGAATGTCTGTCTAAAATAATCGCCCAACAGCTGGACTTTGTTTTAATACGACAATCATTGTACATTTTCTAGCCACTTAAAATTAATTGAGTTAATTATTGTATTAATATATATTCAATTAAAAATATAAAGAAAAAATAAACAACTATATGAAAATTAATAAAACAATTAAACACTTTTACCTTATTACTATCAACATTATAAATCAACTTTTTTTTTTATTGAATAATTATTTGAAATTTTGCCGGCAGACCACCTGTAATTTTTAAACTAGATATAAATTAAAAATTAACATCTGAAATATATATACTGTATAAATAATAATTTTAATCGTATTTGTAAAATTGAAAAATAAAATTGTATAAGTAATAGGTAATGACTTATTTTCTAAAGCAGATAACCAATAGTGTCATAGTTAAAAGTTTGAAACCTAGGAAAGACAATGTTTTTACTTATAACGTAGTATTTACTCAAAACTGGCCCATTTTATTTTCCTCTTTTAAAACTAAAATCTTTATAAATAAAATTAAATGTAGGCAGTTTAAAAACAATTTAGTCATACAAATGGTGTGTTGCTAATTTAAAAAAATAATATCTCCATTGTATATGCTTAACAATTTAATTTAATGCAACATTTATTAACTAATATTATAAGTGCAGAATCTCCTATATCTTAAAAGTAGTGTTAGAACATAACCAAAAATTGAAAAAACAAAGATCTTCATTTCTATTATCCATTTTATGTGTTGGCGTTTATTAGTAAAAACTTATAAATATACTTGATATGTCGGGTTAATATTAAATCGGAATTGTGGTATCCATGTAAAAAGAATAATATTTATTCTATTTCTTACTTCAAAAACTCAAAAAGTTTGTAATTGTATGTTGGACTATTTTCTTTAGTTATTAATTATTACATATCTTTTAGAAAAATCCAAAATTTATTAAAATTTTCAAATACATTTAAACATTAGTAATATCACATAAGCTAACACATAACACAATATTTTGAGTGATGTTGTTTTCTGTTCTTCAGATATTGCTGGCTTGATCAATAAGTTTTAGCATGAAATTCAAACTAGAGACATTTAGGTGCATGAATACAATTTGAAGATTTGTTCTAACAAACATTGCAATTTTGTCAAAGACAACAGTTAGTATAAATTTTTCACTCTTATCTATGAAGTTCCTTCTAAATTCTTTATTTTTTTAAGGGCAAAAATAATGAGCAATTTCCAAATATTATTAATTATAACACTATATTGAACTTATTCGACTATGTGTCACTATCATGTGAGAAACCTAAAATGTAATTACTAATGACTGGAAATCATTGCCCTTGTTCTTAAAAAAATGTTAAGAACCTTCAATGATAAGAATATTTAAATATAATCAATGTCTATTGACTGTTGCCTTTGATTAAAAAAACAAGCTATTATTATTGGTTAGAGCATTACTAGGTTCCAGATTCAATTATTACACTAGCATTTTTAATGTACAGACCATCAGAAAAAGCGAAGAAAATAATACCATTCATAATGCCAGTTATATACTAATCTGTGTACTATTATTACTAACAAGTGAATGTGTTTGAAAAATTTAAATAAAATGTGTATTTTTCTAAATGATATTTAACAATTAACACTAGATAGTGAAAATAGTCCAATATAAAATTACGATCAAAATACCACTAACACCCTATATAGAAATGCTTTCACAGTCTTGTGATTCTTGATTGAAAACTTAATGACAAGAATATCAATTATTATTAGCTTTTATATAGTAAATTTATCATAGATAATAAATACAAAAAAGGGGATGTAAGCAAACTGCAAATTATTCTTGTGATGACTTTCTTAGTTTACTAACTATTGAAAAACTTTATTAACTTGAAAGTCCATAAAAAAGAAAAGTTTGGAGGAGAGAGATTCATTATGGTGTTAGCACTTTTTTTTTGACAGTAGAAAAAGGGTCAAAAAGATAATAGAAAATTATGAGTTTTGTGATTATTATATAAATCAATGAATAAATATCCCATCTTTTTATCATTCAAATTTGGTATATTAATTCCAGTATAAAATAAACCCACGTACTTCTTTTTTATTTAAATATTGTTTTATTAAATCCAAGCTCATATATACAGTATGATCATTACACGTTTTCTCGTATATATCAACCCAATTCCTCCACAACTCCGCATTATGAAAAGGCTTAATTTTTGTATTATCATGTCTAAAATATTAAGAGATAATGAAAAATCGATTTGATGAAGTAGCTTACAAAAATGTAAATATTGTAATAATACAATAATCTTAATAATTTCGCAAATATTTACAAAAGCTTCTACATTTACTAATTATGTTTACAAAAATCAATAACAAAATTAACATAAAAATTCTTTCAAATAAATTTCTATTTTATAAAACCAAAATAAACTAAAGATCCAATTTTAAAATAAAGTAAAAAAATAATTAGAAATTGATTTATTTAAACCATATTTGATTTTTCCAAAGATGAAAAAAAAATTCTTTAAAAAAATGAAAAGTGAAAGTATCTGGGCAAAGATAAATTGAATTAAAATAAATATTATTTACATAAATTGAATTTAAAAAAAAAAGAAGATAATTTTGGTTTTAAAAAATATAAATTTTTATATGTAAATTTTTGTTATTTTTGATATTGATTTTTGTAAGTATATATAACAAATGCAGATGATATTGTATAATGTATATGACAGTATTATGTACTTACAATAATATGAATTTATAGTTATATCTGTAAGTATTTCTTTAAAAAAGATCCAAAAAATGACTTTAGAATATTGTTGAAATTAAGATGAAGATGTTTAATGATATTTCATGTTTATGGAAGTGGGGAAAAAGTAGTTTGTATAATAGCAAGGAACTTTATTCACTTCCATACAAACAATTTGATAGCATAACACATTTCTATAATAATTAATTTAGTACAAATTGTTATATCACTACGACTAAAAAAACACACTAGTTTTTAATTTATTTAATTCAGCCATTGCACTTCAACATCAAAGTTTGCACTTCTATCTTAAAAACATCCCACCTTTTGCAAAACAATGTCAAAAGTGATAAGTATTACATCTAGCATTTATTGCAATTACTCAAGATTATAATCGATGGTAAAATTGGAGTAAAATAAATAATCACTTTTTGAAAAAGCATTTCATAAGATGAGATTGGATTTGTGGGGTTTTATCAAAAACATTACGAACATAACTAAACAAACATCCATATTTTCAAGATAACTATAGAAATCAAAATTATTGAAGGTTTTATTTAAATACTAGTTGATTGAGCAACTGAGTTTTTCAACACTAACATCTAAACAAAATAATTTGTTACTTCATTTCATGTAAATAAATCAACACTTGAATTGCCATGAATAGCAGAATCATTTGCTAACTAGAAATCCAGGTGTTAAAAACATGTTCATGCTTTTGTCTTTAACCCTTCTAAATTTAATATACTATCAAATGAGATACATTTTAAAAATTCTTCAATAGATGCCTATCATAAAATGGAAGTTGGAGATGAAATTTATATTGATCTCTTTTTTAATACTAACTTTCATTTCAAAATGGTTAATATTTTTCACTATCACTAAACTTTTGTTTATTATATTGTCACAGTTTTTATATTATAAACTTCTATAAGAAAGTTATTTTCAAAAATTGTCACAATTTTTGTTGAACTAAATACTTTTTAAAATTGTCAAAATACACAAATTATTTCTTTATTCATGTAATTTTTAAAAGTATTCTGATAAAAAAAAGTTTTAATGCATATATCTGGTAACAACTCATGTAATAATTCAAATAATCTATTTAATAAAAATATTGGATTTATTAATATTATACTAAACAACATTGATAATCCATAATTATTAATATGTTTTCTATTTCTGTTTTTCTACATCCTTGACTAATCTTGGGAATATATTGTCTACTTTCTAGTATTAGATAATTAGCTATTTTTGAAAGACATTTTTTTATTGAATCAAGAAGCATCCCGAGTTGCTGCAATTTCTGAGTTGATATTTGTAATGTGTTTTGTATCCTATTTTTTTTTTGTCCGAGGATTCTGAGTAGCAATATTAGTAGTATTTTGAAGTTTTTAAAACTTTATTGCATAGATTAATGTCACTTTGGATCACAAAAACTATTGGCATTCTCCATAGCTGCTTCAAAAAATCTTGTAGATTCATCTGCTATATTTCTTAACAGCAGAAAAAATATATATCTGAATCAGACCAAGTTTATAATCTAAGAGTGCATTTGCAAATAAGATTTTAAAGTCAAATATTCATAAGAAGCAAAGGCAACAAAATTATACTGATCACAGCAACAACTACAAACAAAATAAGAACAGAGCTAAAAGTGTTATTTTGCACACCACATACATTGATGACAAATTCTATTTATTCATTTATTATATTATACAACAAAAAATGCCATTGACAAATCTCAACACCATTGCCAATTCTGAAATTACAGTAGTTAATTAATACAAGTGTTATTATAACCTTTATCCTATGGTTTTAGCATAGCATTAGAATTCAAATTTAAAAATTAAAGTTTACTGAAATCAATTCTAATCTAAATAAATTGAAAAAAATCTTACTTTGCTTTAAAAACCTTCCAAGTAATAAACCAATCAATTTTAGTTCTCTATGACTAAGAATAATGATAGAACCATATATTTTGTATTGCAGGGTTCTTTTATTGTGACTCTGACTGTTAATTGTAGCATTTGAATTTTTTAGCATCTACAACCATTAGATTATTCTCAATAAAATCATTGTTCTTAAGATTCAAATCAATGCTTAAATGGCACATAAATACCTGAGCAATTACTATATTATTTTATTTTTATATATAAAAAAACAACAATAACATAAATCTGCAACTTAACACTCATCCAAAACTCATAAAACACTAGTATTTATCATCTCAACAGTGCACAATATTGCAAAATATATAAACAGGAGCATATTGGGATGAATAGTTCAAAACAATGTTCAGATACTTCTTTCCAGAAATGAAATGTGTTTCTAAATCTTTTTTATCATTTTACCATAAGAAAAAAAAAATCTAATTTCACTAATACTACTGTATGAAGAGTTTGACAATATTTTAACAGCTTATGTAAGCATAGGAAATGGTGGTCATCTAATATTTAATGGTTTATAACATTTTTTCTTAATGTATTCATTATGTTATTTCAATAACAATCTTTATTTTCATTATAACAAAAGAATTCATGCACATTGGACGTGTGGTGCCAGATATTTTTGATATCCATATGCACACATTTTAATTAAAACTTTAATGCACTTAGTCATTAAGTCAATTAATCAAGTCATTATAAAGTAAAATACATTGAAAAAAAGTTATGTTCCTTATGATTTATTAATACCCGAGAATAATTTTAATTTCATTTTTTTATAAGTCATTATTCAAATTAAAATAATAATAATAAACTTCAATATGGTCATTAAAGAAAAAGAAATTCTGTTTGTGATTTTTTAAATAGACAACTAAATGTTCATATATAGCTTCAGAAAGGAATTTTCTGTTAACTGAAAAGAAATCCTTTAATTCCTCTTGAAGGCCTTAAACCCAATAAGAAGAGCAAATTCCTGAAGTCCACTTCATATATTCTTGACATTACAGCTGTTATTACTATGTGATTATTCATATAATATATGAACATGGATGGGGTGCTCACCAACACACATTAAACAACATGGTGAATTTATTAGATTTTTGCCTCTGAGTTTAGGATCAAAAACATTATGGTCTTTCTTCTCAGTTGCCTGATAGCTCTTAATTGAAATATCAGTTAAGTTTTCTTGAAAGCAAAATATAAATAGATTTTTTTTCTAATAGATATTTACAATCATTCCAGATAATAATAAATTACATCTCTTATTTCCAGGAGGTTGCAAATTTATCAGCCAAAACAGTGGTTGATGGCTGAAGGTGGAGGATGTTAAGAATCTCCTGATTACAGAACAAGTCTGTCATTTAATGACAATCTTTTATTTAGATACTTACAACTCCAAATCACTTTCAAGCAAAGGAAGACTGCAAAAATGTGAAAAAGAACTATCTTATAATAAATGAGACATTATTGAACTTTGTGAAGTTAGAAGAAAATATGAAGATACAATTGATTTAAAAAGTGGACATGACAAAAAATCAAACATTGTAAATACACAAGTGGAGTAGAATTTATTATAAATAAAAGTGGATGAACAATATTGTGGAGATTGATAGTGTTTCTTATAGAGTGGCAAGATTAGTTATTCAACTTAATTGCAGATATCAAATACAGATAATTCAGGTTTATTCCCCAATAAATTCTCATTGTAATGAAGAAGTAGAGGATTTTTATATAGTGTACAAGAAGCTTTTGATTAAACCAAACAACATTTTAAAATTGTCATGGGAAATATTAATCCTAGCATTGGCAAACAATTAAAAGATGAAGTTACTCATGGTACATATGGTTATGGTGATGTAAATGAGAGAGGACACAGCTTTGTGAAGTTTTCAGAAAAAAAAAATATTATGAATTCTTCTTTTGAGAAAAATGTTAAATGCAAATGGACATAGAAAAATCCAAATGAGTGTAAAGCAGAATTGAATTATATTTTGACTAACAAAAAATATGTATTTCAAGATTGTAATGTTCTTAAAAAATTCAATGCAAGAAGTGATCATTGATTTGTAAAATGTAAGATACATGTTAATACAAAACCAGAGAGACAAAAATGATTAAAAAAAACAGTGTTCATAGTTGATATTCCTAATATTCAGAAACATTCCAATGAATTTAAATTAGAACTTGCAAATCATTTTCAAATATTAAAAAATTTTGAACATGTTTCAGATTTGAATAAAATTAATAGAATGATAACTGATATACTTTTAAAAGGCTACAACAAAGATAACTAGTATAGAGAAGCAGCAATTGGACAGTAAAATTTCTTTGAGACTAAAGAATTTATGAAAAAAATAAGGAATATGAAAATAAATAAAAATGATGCATTAAGAAGTATTGAATATCTCAAATTTTATAAAGTGGTGCAAAAAAGAGTGAATAATGATATAAGTAAGTATAATTGCAAACTAGTAAGGAAAACTATAAAAGAGAAAAAAAAGTCTTAAGAGTGTAAAACATCTTGGTATTGGTAGGAAACTTATTTCTGCAATAAAAAAAAAAGATGGCATTATTACTAAAAAGAGAGATGACATCTTAAAATATGTAGAAGAGTCCTATCAAAAATTATATAGCAATAAGAAACAATAAAAACTACCTCCTACAACTAATATATCTTCTGAATAGTCTAGGATTTTAAATAAAGAAGTGAGACATGTAATTCAATTTATGAAGAAGTAAAAAATATTCAGGTAATGGTGGAATTATAATCGATATCATAATGAAGCAGGTGAAGAAATATAATTTTTTTTGGCAAAGTTATACACCAAATGTCTAAATGATAAAGATGCACCAGATAAGTGGAAATAATATTTAAAAAAGATGATAAAAAAGATATTAGAAATTATAGACATAACAGTATTTTATCAGTTCTATATAAATTTTTTAACAAAATAATTACAACTCAAATATAGCAAACTTTGGATTTTAACCAACCAAAAGAACAAAGTGCATTTAAAAGTGTTTTTAGTACAGTGGATCACATATACATATAAGTATTGAATAATATATGCTAAGGCTATAACCTTAAGACCATGCATTTAAAAAATGACAATAGGAACATTTACAAATCTAAACACAATATTTATTTAAAAGACAAGAACCGGTTATAGCCTTAATATATATTACTTAACATAATGACTGTGCACTTTACAAATTTAATTATTATAAATATTGAGAGAAATTATACAAAGGACCAATAAATATGGAGTTGTCATTATACTTTGGTTTTGCAGATTAAGAAAAAAAAATTGTAAGGATTTTTTCAGTGATTACAGCATTTGATCATCAGGGTATAGAGCCAGGCTATTTTCATATTCTGAAAAATATTTATAAAAAATACAATAGCAACAATTAGATTACATGATAATACTAAAATAATTAACATTGAGAAGAATATATAACAGGATGACTTCATATCTCCAAAACTTTTAACAGTAGTTTTTGCAAGAAATATTTTGCAGATTAAAATGGAAAGCTAGGGAAGTAAAAATAAATGAGATTATTTAAGTCATCTAGATGTTGCAGATGATGTAGTTCTTTTTGCAAATAATGCTTTAGAACTTCATGGAATGTTGCAAGAGTTATCTGACGAAAGTAAGAAAATGGGATTAAAAATAGAAGTTAAAAAGACTACAGTAATGCCCAATGGATTTTCTCAACAGATGGAAATAATGATTGATAATGATGAGTTAGAGAAAGTTAACAACTGCAAATATCTTAATCAATTTATTATTACAGATAGAAGTATAATGGATTAAATTAATTATAGAGAAAATTTTTAATAAATATGTTTTACCAATTCTTACTTATGGACCTGAGACTTGGACATTTAATAGGAAAGAAATACAGAGACTTCAGAGCACTCAACAAAGTATGGATAGATGTACATTAGGAATAACAAGAAGAGATTGAAAATGAAATACATGGGTGAGAGAACAAGCAGGTGTTATTGACATCATTGAAAGAATTAAGAGAATGAAGTGGAGTTGTGCTGGCCATAGATCACCAGTTGAAATTTTAAACTGAATTCCAAGGGATTGTAAAAGTCTTAGAAAAAAACCATAAATGAGATGGATGACTGAAATTAGGAAGTGTAATGGTGTGATGTGAAGAAGAAAGACTAGCGATCAGAGAAGATGGATTGAACTTGGAGAGATCTTCGTCATGCAGTGGATCAATATTGATTGAAAATGATGATGATGATATAGAAATACTTGTTATACAAAATCTAATGGATATAATAATGTGCTTGCAACATCTCTCACATTATCAATGTTTAGAAATGGGTCACGATAATAAAGAATCAATATCAACTTGGCATAGAGCTAACATATGTGGTTCAAGTAGATAAATACTTTTACATGAATTGTTTGGCATTCAAGAAAATTAGAATATTTGATTTATGTTACATGACCAGATACTCTATTTCTTTTTCTTTCCTTGACAATGTGAACATTCTGATACATTTTTCTTTCTTTTTTAGTAAAATATCTCTATCTATAAAGATTACCCCCAAAGCTGTTTTTCTCAACTTGTATAGATGACAAACATACTCCAGTAAGGCAGATGACAAACATACTCCAGTAAGGCAGTTATTAAAAGAAAATGATTTAACACACAGTTATACAATGGTGGAATTTATTAAAAATTTATCACAAATAAATTATTCCATTTATCAATTAAAAAAAAATATTCATACTTTAAAAATATCAAAATAATAGTTTTAATTAATCACATAATCAAAGCTTAGATTTTAATTTAACATTAATAGTTTGATGTCCATATAAAAATTCACGAAAGTTGATAAAAAGCTAATAATATTTCTCAAATGTGATTTTGTCAAATACTTGTAAAAATTGGATGAATAGCAAAAAAAAAAAATGTACAAGTACAATTCAGTTAAGAGTAGATCTAAACTTTATCTTCATGCACAAATAAAAAAATTAAAATTGTTTTATTTTGATCATATCACGAGATAATATAATAGCTTAAATGTGCATAATGCTAAGAAAAATTCTTGGAAAAATAAAAAATGGATGACCAGAAATAAGTTGAATGCATTCTTACATCACAATAATAAATATACTTTTGAAAATGTGAAAAAAATAAACAGATGTTAACTCAATGCTGATTTAACAGCATTTAATAATAATAATAACAACAAAACAAACAACAACAATTATAATAATGTATATTAAGCAACTTTTTACTAAGTTCATTCTACTTTCTAACGCCAAGTTGACCTAGTAATGAATATTGATGAACTCAGATCTACAGAAATTCTTTTAATTCATTTTTTTGAAATATATTGCATCTGCTATAGTACACATATAATTAATTATTAATGTTACTACTAATATAATATTATAAATATTCTTACAAAGACAGTCTTAATCTTATGTTTTTCATCTGTTTATTTTTCTTATTCAACCTTCAGATATCTCTAATATTAATGCTAAAAAATAATTGCTTAGTTAGTTGCACTTGTAGTCATAAAACACTCTAAAACTTACGTGGCAAATTGAGCACAACGATTCCATTTAAGAGACCAAAGTGAGTTTTATTTATTTCTTTTTTTTAAAAAGATTGAGAATCGATGCAAGAACTTTTAGCTTTTAATTCCACAAATATACTACTGGCATAAAACGCATAAGATATTCATGTCTGTAGAAAACAGCAATAATAAAGAATGAAATTGGAAACAACTGGCTACAATTATACTTACAACCAAATATTATTTCAAACTGCACTGCAAAAATGAAACAAACTATTTGGTGTATTATATTGAGTTTTTATGAATAAACAGAATATCAGTTTTATTATCGCCAGAAAATGATATCGAACTGAATAATGATGGTCAAAAAAAAATTCAAGACAGAAATTTAAGTAAATTAAAAAAAAAAAAAGAACTATTAGTAAATTATTATTATTATTATATAATGAGCATTCTGAATATATATACAAATATTATTCATTAGTCTTATTTTTAACAGATATAAAATAAGCAAAATAAACGTTTATCGAATGCCAACTGTTCTCTTATTACATCAAATTAATAGTAATAATAATATTATTTCTTTATCTAGACAAGAAATTTTTTTTTCTTCTGATATTAATCAGTTTAAAATAGAGATGAAACATTTACTTTTCCCCCCTTATCTCTAATAGCTTTATTACTGTTATTATTAATTTTTAAATTTCACATTTCTTTTTATCTACAAGTTTCAGGTTTTTTTTTAAAAAAAGGAAATCTTTATTATATGCGTGTGTGACTAAATATGGAATTGATATTTACTTTGCATTTCATCATACACATCCATTCAATAATTCTATGATCAAGTGTAACAAAAATTATCTCTTATTCTTTTTGAGCTAAATAAAATGGTGAGTTAAAAATAATTCATAGATTGATTTTGAGTATAATTTAATTAAATGGTACTCAGATATCACACCATCTTCCAAGCAATCATCTATATAATTAGTTTATTTATGTAATCAAAAATTCAAAATATAGTTGGAGATTGCAGAAGTGATTTTAATAATTTTTCAAAAAATTATAAAAACCTGAAAGTAGATTTTATATCTTTTCATCAAAATCTGAATAGAAATCTTATTTTATAATAATCATATGTCACAACACTTTAAATTTTTAAAGTATAATAAAATAATTGAATGGTTTGTTGCCTAAAAATTCGTAATAGGTTTGACCACTGGAAGTATTAGAGACTAAATCACAAAACATGAACCTTAAGTTCTACAGTCTGCCATTCTGCCACTATATTAAATCACACAGGGATTTGAAACATTAAAAATATATAACTAAAGCTTAATCAAACATATTTAATAATTGTAATAATGATGATGATGATGATGATAACAATAATAATAATTCCATTTAATTTATTCCATGAAGTAATTAACAAAGAAGGTTGCAATCATTTATAAGCTCCAAACAAAACAAAAAATGGATGAGGAACTTGTATATAAATATTAAAATAATAAACATGTGCGCACACACACACAATAGAACAGACAAGTAAACAAAAATAATGAAATACATAGTCAAAACAAATAAGCAAAAAAATATATAAAATAAAAATATATGTATATTCAACAATATTAACCAATATTGTGCAATCATTGGAATAAAATCTTTTTAAAACATATATGAAAAATATTATTCAAATAATAAATAATTTAGAACTAGCACAATCATACTGTTTTCTAAAAGATTCCTTGAAAAAAAAAAGACAATTTGAAATATATTAGAAAGAAGGGTATTGAAAATAAAAGCTTTAGGGTATAGCAAACGTTTTCTATAATAAGTGTCAAGCATAATCCTATATTGATAGAAGTGAATGACATCAAATATAGTTTGCTCTATGAATATATCTTAAACAGAAGAGGATTGAAATCTTTGAAAGATAATATGAAAAACATAAAATTGTAATATTTGATTGAATACCAATATATATAGAGTTTTAGATTAAATTATAAGGGCCTTAAACACAGATTTTCAAGCCCCTTCAGTCATCTGCTCTATCTCATACAATCAAAACATATAACCACACTCATGTGAAAAGGATAAATGATCTCCAATATACATGTTTCATGCTGATCTAGCACTCATAAGTTGGTCCAGATCATCATAAGTTTGTATTAAGATAGAAACTTTTCAAACTTTAAAGGACAGGCTTCAATTTACTCAACCCTCCAACTCTTCAGCCATCCATACCATTGAAAATGTGATGATGGAATATCAAAATTCCTTGTTGATGCCAATATTATTGTCAATGTCCATGTTAACTTTAAATCACTATGACCCCTCATGTATAGAATCTTATTCATTTAAATGCACAGAAAATGAATGAGATTTGGATTTGCATCATAAGATTTTCAATGGTGTGGATAGTTGAGGAGTTAGAAAGCAGAGTAGATTGAAACATGTCCATTAAAGTTTGAAGATTTTCTTTCATAATGTAAAGTGGATCAAATGATGAGTGCTACTTCAGCACAAAATACATATACTGGAGATCATTTATCTTTTTCATATGTGTGTGGACATGTGTATTGGTTATATGAAATATAGTGGATGGCTGAGGGTAACACGAAAGTATGTGTACAAGTATCTTTTAATTTACATCTAAAAGATCAAGTATATAAATTGTATTTAATGAAATATTACAGATTCAGCCTGAATTCTGTTCATCCCTCTTCTGTCTATTTAAGTGCATAAGGTCCTAAGCATGAGGGATCTGAGTGACTTAAAGTTGTCATGGGCATGACAATAATGTTGGCATCAACAAGGGATTTAGACATTCCATCATCATATTTTCAATGGTATGGATGGCTGAAGAGTTGAAGGATGGAGCAGATTGAAGCATGTCCATTAAAGTTTGAAGATTTGCTATCTTAATATAAACCAAGTACTGATTAGATAAATACAATCAGTACTTGGTTAATATATATATATATATATATATATATATATATATATATATATATATATATATATATATGTGTGTGTGTGTGTGTGTGTGTGTGTCAGTGTGTATGTGTGTGTGAAGAGAGAGAGAGAGTGTGGAAGATCATATATTGGAGATTATTTATCTTTTTTACATATGTGTTGTTATGGATATTGGTTCATGAGATAAAGCAAGTAGCTGAGGGGGATTGAAAGTCTATATTCAAGTCCCTTATAAAATATAAATTACATAAAAGAGATGGAATACATGGAAAACAATTACACCAAATAGAGATAATATAAGATAAAAAATATTCTGATAACAGACAATATAAATGGAAACAAGAACTGTCCTAAGAAGTAATTTAGCTACATAAAATAACATAATTTAACTTACATAAATGTGAATAAAGATATATAATATGATATGAACAAAATAATGTAAAGTCATTATAAATTCCCAAAAAACAATAATTATTTAGAAAAAGAATATTCTCACAAGTACACACATTATTAAAATGCAAAATATATTTAATAACAATAACAACAATAATAATAACAAATAAAGTATTCTCATTAAAGAATGGGTTACTCTAAAGTCATCCCATTTTATATATTTCATTATTCTATTTTATAACATTATCTGCAATTGAAAATGATTAAAAAGTGTTATACATATTTATGAAAATCCAAATATTGATTTTAAAAAGACACAAGAAGTTGATGGTATAGAATTAGCGTATCTTGATCATCACTTTTTAGAAATTATTTGCACTCAAAAATGTCATCTCAGTTAAATATAGCTTGTAAAAAAGCAATTATTAATTGTAAAAATATTACAAAAGCTTCAGACATGCTATGATCAAAACATAATAAAATTGAAATGAAGATAGATAAAGATAAAAAAAATTATTACAAGTATATCTAATAATAACATACCTCAATATTAAGGCTTCATTATTTTACTATTGGTGACATAATAAAACTGGATATCATCTCAAATAATTCTGAGTTATCTATAATAGATTCACAAGATGACTGATCGGAAGAAAATCTTCAAAATATAACTGAACAATTCAATTCACCATTCCAAAAAAGTTTTTTTTTAATCATTTAGGTGATATTTTACAGATAGATCAATTGTGCTTGCAATTATGAATAAAAACTGATCACTATATCAGTTCACAAACAATTACTTTATGATATACTAAATATTAATAATAAATGGAACTTGGTTTACCAAATAAATGGTTAATCACCCAAATCCA
Source organism: Epiperipatus broadwayi (assembly GCA_028023455.1). Taxonomy (NCBI): domain Eukaryota; kingdom Metazoa; phylum Onychophora; class Udeonychophora; order Euonychophora; family Peripatidae; genus Epiperipatus; species Epiperipatus broadwayi. The sequence goes on along the minus strand of JAQFVV010002023.1, from coordinate 10,478 downwards.
AGATATATCAATGTAGAACATTTTTAAAAAGATCAAGGGAATACATTTAAAATTTGCATGCTGGGTAATTACACACTTGTAAAAATAAAGGAAAAAATATTACAGAAATATTAAAATAAATACCTACTTAAATTATATGAATAATGATTTTAATAAACTTAAGAAACCATTTGGAGTATTGAATAATATTTCTGTAGTGTAATTTTCACTAAAAAACTCTAACACAAAGTAGGGTCTGGTTTCTGTCCACAATAAAATCCTTGTGGAAAGATGTAATTATAAATGTATGATTAAAGACATGTGAAAAATATCTATGATACCCAAGGTGCACATTTGGTACTAAACCAGTATTTCAGCAGTTGGTTCAGACCACAATCTCTTACACATAGCTTTATCATTGTTCAGTTTATATTTATATGGATAGCTAACTACTAAAGTTTAATTGATGTGTCAAATATTCTACCCTGACAACTTTGACACAAATGACTTAATGAAAATATATTAATATTTTTATAAGTCATTTATTAGAGTAGAAATAATCCAATAATGAATAATGTTATTCATTATTGGATAATCTCTAGTCTAATGAATGTCTACTAAACTATTAATTTGTAGTAGTAATTAGCTTTCAAACATCCTATCTAACATATATTATTGTTCCAATGTAATGGAATACATATAGTGGGTCTTCATAAGGAGATAGATTGTAAAGATATTCCAACACAGTAACAGATCAAAATATTACACTTCTGATAATAATTTGAGACCTTAAACTGTAATGCTTTCATAATAAAGAATGTGGACATATAATCAGATAGCCATTCAATTACATCAATGTCCTGAAAAAAAATTAATTAAAAAATCTAACATCTCTATGAACTGATATCAAGTTGAAAAAAAATACTAACACAAAACATGATGACTGAAGTTGTTTTGATATTAATCCAGAAATTTAACAAAAATTGTTATAATTCCCTGAAGGCTATAAGTCAAACAAAGCAATATGATAATGAAATCTAAGATTAAATAAATCCAATTTCACAAGCAGTAATGATTAAAAAAACTTCAGATGATATAATGGACATGACAAATAAAAGTTACATACACACAAAAAAAAAACTAGGGATCTATCACAAAATTAAAACCAGGTAGACCTTCACACAATAGACGTGTTTTTAAAAAAATTCTGATATCGATGATTGTGAAAATGAAGATTTCTTAACCAATAAAAAAAAAAAGTGAAGGCTGCAATAGTGCATAAACATATAGAATTCTTGACTGATGATGTGCAACTAAGAAAGAAAATATAGCACATACTAATAGTTTAAACTAAAATAAGAAATTAGACAAGTTATCAAAATAGCCATTAGAGGTACATAATTACTTCCTGAAAAAAAAAAAAGGTTTAAATCAAAACAATAATAGCGATAAACATCATATTGTAGTTACTTTAGACACTTAATATATATATATATTCAATCCTTGTTTACATATATAAATCAATTAACTTGATAAGCTTCTCTTTAGTTTATTTAACATCAAAATAAGCTAATAAAAATCTGTGTGTCTATTACCAGGTGCTTATTCTGTGGAGTAAGTTAAGTCAAGTATGCTTGGATTAGTTGAGAAATATGTGCAGCAAATAAAAGTTGATCCATATATATATACTTATTATCTATTTTACATTATCAATAAATTATGAAGATATTATTATAAATATGGTCTCAAATATAATTATCTTTAAATTTCATTTTTTTTCCAATTGTCAAATTAAAACAATACGTTCCATTCCTAATTAAAACAGGCATTCCATTTTACAACAATGAAAAAATGTGGCATTTTTCATAATTGCACAAACACACATCACACAACAATTTCACAGTTTCTAATGGCAACATAAAATTCGTACTTCAAACCTTTTCAATGTGAGTATTCACTATAGTGAAACAGATAATTTTTTTATATACAACATCAATTATAGAAAACGCATGAATACCTATATATTCATGGAATAAGATAGAATCAATTTTAACAAGTAGAATAAATATCTTATCACATTTATCTTTAATACAGTACAATCTGAGGACATAGCATATACTTCTTAATTCAAAGAAGATAAAAAAAAAACTATTTTTTTACATTCGTTTTTTTAATGCAACTCCACATACCAATAAATATAACCTTTATACAAATTCTATTATTATCCGATGTATGTAAAAAATATAAGTTCAATCTATCATTTGTCGAATAAAATCTTTTGAAACATAACACTCAAGTCACATGGTGGAGCTTTTTATACTATTTAAAAATTTTTAAAATTGATAATTTAGACATCAGTAAGATTATAAATGATTTATTGAATCTACACAAGATCATTTGGCATATAAATCAATACATCAATATCAACAGATCCATCATTATGCACTGCAGTAACACCGAAGTTGATTCAATATGTCCAAGGTGGTAGAAAGCATATGTAATGAAAGTTATTAATATGTAAATGTGTCAAGACAATGAATGATCCAAAAAAAATAATAGTGGAAATGAAGCTAAAAACAGAATTAAAATTAATTATATTCCAAAATTTCATCAATTGATAGTAAGTGATTACATAAAATTGGATTTGTTTACATCTACATCAAATTTTAAATTACTGGTATCAAATGAATCATGGAGCAAGAAAAGCTTATAAAACATTGGAAAAACATTTTATGCAACATTCCTGAAAGAATTATATCATTCATTCAAATGTTTCTTTACAGAAAAATTAATAGTCATTGCTATGATATATTAATTCTGTATCTTGTTTAGATTTCCAAATAAAATACTAAGTGCATTCAGAATTCAATTGTTCATAAAGCAGATCATTGAAATACTAGATATATTATTCTGCAACTTGAACCAGAAGAATTGAGCAATAACTCTAAAAAAGAGATTATGACATTGGACTGCTATGCACTCATAGTAATTATTCTAAATAGAAATAATATTATAAATGGAACTTTCAGGAATGCCTATGTGAACTACACAATTAAAGACTTTATAAAGTTAATGGAGCCATTTGGTATAGTCATAAATTTCCAGTCTATTCTATTTCCAATTTACACTGGTATTTATATACAGGAACAATTATACATTTGAAGTTAATCTTTATAAAACATTTAGATGAAGGATATACCATCATAAATAACTGATCAAAAGGAACATTATGCATGATAAGTAAAATAATAAACCCTCAATGTTATCTTTATTATGAGCATGTATATTATTAATGTTTGTCCCAGATTGCAATGTACACAATGTAAAATCAAAAAATAAACAATGAATTATTCCAAAACAAAATGACTGGAAAACACTCCACAGAACAAATAATAAGAACTGGAAAATATATTAAATCATTACAATTGATAAATGCTGAACTGAAAGCATAAATGAAAAAAAGTCACCTATAATGTTAGTAATCACACTTCCAATTATAACATAAACAACAATGTAGCAGATCAAATTGATTCACATTTGAAGTTGAAAAAAAAAAACAGCACCAGATATTATGAAATAATTTATTTGTTGCTGGTCACTAATTGACAGTGTAAATACTTAATGAAATGTACTCATGGACACATTCCATAAAAAGCAAGTCATAAAAAGCAGATAACTGAAAACAAAAAAAGTAAAGCAATTACAAATAAATAAGGAACTATAATGAACCATACTAAGAAGATCAAAACTTTTATTAATAATGAAGATTATGATTCTATATCTTCTATTGAGTAAGACATTAATATTATGATCAAGTGCATCATGTTTAAATACTTCAAATAAATATAGGGATTTGAACACAGACTTTCAAGCACCCTTCAATACATGACCACACACATATAAAAAAGATAAATAATCAACAATATATGTATTTCTTGCTGAACCAATACTCATCAATTGGTCCAGATCATCCTCTCCCACACACATATATAATCAGTGCTCAGTTTATATTAAAATAGCAAATCTTCATACTTTCAAGAACAGGCTGCAATCCACTCTAATCTCAAGCTTTTCAGCCATCCATATAATTGAGATGATGGAATTCCCAAATCTCATGCTGATCCCAAACTGATGCCAATATTATTGTTATGCCCATGTTGACCTCAAGTCACTCATGTATAGGACCTTATCCATTTAAAGCAATAGAAGAGGGATGTTCTGGATGCTTGCATAAACTCCTATACATGAGGGGTCAGAGATACTTATATTAAAATCTCAGCAATATAACATTGCTAATCCTCAAGAACAAAATTATAATAATCAACAAAGCAAGTCATATATTGCCTGACTTGTTTTAAGCATGTATTATAGATACATTCAAACCCCATGATGATGGCAATATTACTGCCACACTTATGTTGACCTTAAGTCAATCTGATCCTTCACACATAGGAACTTAATATGTTCATTTAATTATACATGTAATTAAATATTACATATTCAGCCTTATTCTTCCCATTCCTCTACTGCATAATTAAATGGATATATTAAGGTCCTACATGTGAGGGGTCACATTAACTTAAGGTCAACATGGGTGATACAATAATATCAGAATAATAGATGGTTGTTGGGAGTTCCTTCTTCAGATTTTCAATAATATGGATGACTAAAAATTTGGAGAGTGGAGAAGATTAAAGCTTGTCCATTAAAGTTTGAAGATTTGCAGTTTTAATATAAACTGAATGCTGATTGTATATATGTGTGGAAGATGACCTGGCCCAACTGATGATTGCAAATTCAGCATGAAATATATATATATGAGATAATTTATCATGTTCAAATGTTGTGGTTGTATGTATTGGTTGTATAGTTTAGGGCGTCTGAAATTCTGAGTTCAAGTCCCTTATAGTATATATATATTGATAATGTTATAAATTATTATTAAAATTTCATCTTTTAACATTAGAGATCTTAATGCCATTAATAAAACCCTTTCTATACATTAATAACATAATATTATTCAACTGCTTCTTGTAGGTCTTCTGGAAACTAAAACTTATAATGGTTCACTTACTGACCCTTCTGATTATTTTGTAAACAAAAGATTTGCAACTTTCTCCAAGTCATCTGTCTTTGCTTCAATGAGTACAGGGTTTATTATTGATAAGATGTTTCAGCACCTTTAAAATTTTATATATAAATGCACATTTTATCAGCATTACACTGCATTATAAAGCAATAGCTTTAAATGTAATTTTTCTTTATAACCCTCCAGGAACAACATTGTAAATAGATTGGTATAATATTAAATTATATGTTAAGCAACTCACACTATCCTTGAATTCTTATTGGGAACTTTGTTAATAAATAGTTATATCTACTCTCTTTTCCACATATGAATGGGGGACGTTTCTTAACAAATGCATCTATTTCATTTAATAATAGATGTCATTCTTTCTTAATAGACCTAATGTTATCTTTTCTCTTAATTCTCCACATTATTAATCTTGAATAAAAAATGCACCATTCTCTGATCATGCAACAATTGTTATTCATACTTGTCTTGATTTCAAAAGTAAAAATGTAATTCCAGTAGATCACACTATTAGAATAATAGCATCTCAAAGACCTGAATTTTTATTACCAGAAACAACAATGCTCCTCCTAAAGTTGTATATCAACGACATAAAACAATTAAAAATAGATTTGTTAAAATAATTTTTATTACTAATTTTGTATCAGAATTAAAGAATGTTTTTCATGTGAAAATAAATGATGTCTTACATCCAAACATATTTAAAAAAATGGATCAAGGTAATAAATACTATTAATGATTTTAAATCATATGATATCACAAACTATGTTGAGATTGTAGAAATGTAAATTTAATATATTTAATAGAATGTAATCGATGAATGAATTATTATATAGATAAATCAGTAAACAATCTACATATTAGAATAATTAATAATACATTTGACATTTTTGATAAAAATAAGAGATAGACAAATTAGTTTTTAAACACTTCAATTTACCTGGTCATTTAATTGACAATTTAAGAATGGTCACATTGCAAAATAATTTATCCACCATAAGAGAGAAAATACAGAAATAAAAGTTTTTTTTGTTGTTTATAAACATAAAACTTTACTTCCTCATGATAGAAATATGAACATAGACACTATTACATCCTTGAATTACCTAGTATTCTAATGGTCTATTTTCCATTCAATTCTTTTTGTAATCTACACAAGACAATGACAATATACAATATCTCTACTAGCATTTTTTTTTTAAAAAAGCTCCAATCTTATGGAATCTAAGACCAATATTAGTGAGTCCTTTGGATATAAAAGTTCTAAAGATGTTCCTAAAAGATATAAAGCCTCTGGGTCTTAAAGACAATCCTAAATGATAAAATGGAGCTTGAATTTTACCAATATTTTCTTAATATCAATTTGCAAACGATTCATAAACTACTCAAAAAGTTTTTAAATTTACAATCATCATTGAACAATCAGATAAAAAATATTCCAATCATGTTTTAACTAAATATAAAATCAGCATTTAATTTGATTCCTTTAGACAATCTGATTAATACCATTTTTAGAGCATATATTTATGTCTTGACAAATTTGCTCTACAATCAGAAAAATACATGCAACTTTGAATGGATGAATACCAAGTCATTTTCAATTGTCCAATACCCCAATATTTTCCATTAAGTGTTATTTTTTAAAAATATCATAAATCATCTGCTGGGAACTATCAAAATTTTTTTTACTGGCTTTTATATATATATATATATATTGAAGCAGTCGGATCTGAGTTCGATCCTAGCTTCATGTTATTTATCCTAATACTAACCTTAAATTTCCGATGCAATGGGGCTTTATACGTTCAATCCACGCTAATTTCCATAATAAATAATTTATTTCAAATGCGTATTAAAATTAATTAGTTTAGCTTAAAATTGATCAATTCTCTAAACAAATTCATGAGAAAATATTCATGAATTTATATATATTAAATTGCGTGGATTGTGCGTATATACTTGTAAATATTAAAAATATATAATTGTTCGAAAGTTTCATTGCGTCGGGAATACTTGTTTTTTTTTAATTTTAAATAATTTGTTAAAGTGTTGTTGATTAAAAACTACATTCTTTCGATAAGCTCTCAAATTCTCAAAAACAACAGTAAAGTTTTATTAATTGGAAAAAGATAAGAATTCAATTTCTAATTAAAATCATTTCAGATTTTAAGAATTCATTTTCTAATTAGGAAAGGAATTCAAAAATTAGTTTGAAAGCCTTATCGAGGGAATGTATTTGAAAACAACTAATTGATAATAAAATGAGCGCTAGCCTTAAGGCATCTGGACAATATATATAGCCCTGAAAAGTCAGGAGAAGGGGCTAGCTTTGTTGTAGAGTAGTGCAGTGAACTCTGTGCATATAAAAATTAAATACATCATGATAGAGGGCTAGAACATCAGGAATCTGGCTACGGTTCCTAAAGTCCCGAGAAATCTTCACTGGAGCTGTTGAACCTTTTCCGGATCGATCATTCTGCTAAAATTATGGAGGCTACTAAAATGCTGTTCCAATAATCAATCAATGGTGCCTACGTTTTTAACAACCTGGAGGTGTAACTTAAGGACCAGCACGGAAGGGGGTAATATATGTTTCTATAATGGACGTTAAACTTTCTGGCCAGTTCGAACTTTATTTTACACTCCTCCTTATTAAGAGCTCTTTTATTCTTTAATGTAAAATCTTTGTAACACCTTTTATTTATAAAATGCTACTGTAAATCTATAGCGTAATTCTTTAAATCTCTAGTCTTTAAACTTTTTCTTTTCTTACCTGGCGGTTCGTTTAATATATATATTAGTGTGCTTTATTAATGTCGTATTTAAAAATTATATGCCAATAATCTTTCGACTCGATGAGCTCCTTGATTCCATTTGCCTCACGCAAATAATATAACATTAATTTCAAATAGTAATTCTCGCCCATTAGAGCTAAATTTATAAGTTCTATTAATCATCGAGTCAAAGGAAAATATTACATGTTTACTATTTTTACATTTAGCTAATAATAAATTATTAGCTCAATTTTTCACCTATGTCCCCAGCTCCTATCTAAGTTATAAGTATTTATATATATTCACATAATGTTAAATGATTTTCTTGTTCCACTAATATTTATTTATGCAAATATAATCTTAAATGTCTTTATTGCAAAAAGGGTCGATAAAGGGTTAAATGTATTTTAATTCCACTTTTGTTATTTTATATTAATATTCAGGAAGGGCACGATATTAGGGCATAATTAAAATAGTTTAAATGTTTTAAAATAGTTCGATAAAAGTTCGTTTGACTTTAATTAATTGGTCAAGTCATCACGTAGAGCATTTTACATGGGTTTGATTTTTCAACGATGACTATCAAGTCATCATCATCAAATGTTGCTGACGTAGGGCCATCTTCCGCTCCGTTAGGCTGGTCGGTGATCATATTCTCTTATTTAAATTTCCGAGGAAGAAAGTACTTCCTTTCCGATTCATTAGTCAAAGGGCGTAAGACTTGCCAAATGCAAGCCGCCATAGGACTTCGATCATCGACTAGCGATCATCTTTCAATTTTACTCTCTGCCTTGTAATTCGTCAGTACCATTGCATCTTTGTTCCGGTAAAACCCGCTCCGTGCTCGTAATTCGTGATGAAGTGATTTAAATTAAAGTCGAACCAATTCTCAAATATATTTAGTTTAAATCAGTTTTCAAATCAAGATTAAAGTTATGCCTTAAAATACGTTTTGCTCTTCATGAATAGATTCCCGAATGTGAAAATAAATCTCACATTCCACCGTAATAAAGTTAGAACAATCATTTCCGTTCTTAATGAATACCTTTATCTGCCTTTATATTTCTCGTTGGGGGCATAGACATAGAATCCCATGTTGTGTAATACTTGTTGGCATATGATAAGGACCGCCAATCTTATTATATTTATAAATTATTTTAAAGACTAGAGATAACTAATGCAATCTATATTTTATTGAACAAAACAAATTATTATTATTATTAAATATTTCTAACATACTTGGTTTCTTAGTTCATCATTCTTTTTATAATTATTTAAATGTTCATACCCGCTATCTGTGTTGGCAACCCGAACATACATATGATTTGATTTAAAAAGTATTCAAAGTAATTAATTATTAGATATTCGTGTCAGTGCAAGGGTCTCTAGTCCTCACCAACCGTTGAACTAGTTCTTGGCGCATAGCACTGTGCCGTCGATTTCTGCTATCTGAGCTGTTGAGTTGGGTTTGAATTCAGTTTTGTTGAGCTGAGTTTGAATTCGATTTGACTTGCGGTGGTGGTGGATTTCGACCGCTACAATATATATATATATATATAATGTGAAAAAATACTCATATAGAGTTTAAATATAAAATTTAATAATATTTATTGTACTGAGTATTCTTTCAACACTTTCATGTCATACTCATGGTTAGTGTGCTCTATTTTACTTACCACATATAACTAATAAAATAGCACAAATATTATTGGACAAATTTAATATCAGTTTCAGAACTTCCATAATTTAAACAATCTCATTGCCAATACAAATAACAAAATTTTAACAGTGAACCACCTCAATGCAGTCTATGCTGTGAACTGTAGACAAGAAGACTGTCCATATGTATATTATGGTAAGGTGTGATAAGAGAAGCAATCACAAATGTAAAATAAAAGATGTGTGTTTCATTATACAGCATGAATATGTAATGAACCAAAAAACTAATAGCATCCAAATCAGCAAAAAATTAATGTTCTTAGCAAAATGATCATGAATATGACATGAAAGTTTCAAAAGTATACTCAGTACAATAAATATTGTTAAATTTTAAATTTAAACTCTGTTTGAGTATTTTTTTCACATTAATATTTAGAATGGCAAAGTATGCAAATGTAATTATATAAATATAAAATAATTACCCCAAATTCACAACTCAATCAGACTAGCCAATGAAATAAACTCTAAAAACACTACTCAATGGTTTCTTTTCTACAAGCAGACTTTTCAAGTATAAAGAACTATAAAATAACAACTACTTTAAACTAAATATTACCCACAATTCCACTTACCTTTTTTATACCCTTAATATTAAAAGAACTTTTAAATAAATTAATTGCTTCAGAATCATACATTTTTAATAATAAAGACACTTTAATTCTTTTTTTTAATTTCATTTCTTCAATGAATACAGCTTTAGATTCATCAAAATTAATAATGTGGCCAGTATCATTTTCATGAATATATATAGAAGGACTTAAGATATTTATTTGTAACTCTTCACTTTTATGTAACTTTATACTTTCATTTGAGATCAAACTACTCTTATATATATATATATATATATATATATATATATATACATATATATATATATATATATATATATATATATATATATATATATATAT
>JAQFVV010002022.1:0-37546 GCA_028023455.1 Epiperipatus broadwayi | reverse complement strand
AATATATTAAAGATAGATATGCAAATTTAATTAAGAATAATAATGTAACTGAGCTAGTGGTATTTTAAACTATTTTATATATCAAGAAGTAAGGGTACAATATATATATATTTATATATCAAATATCCATGTCTGCTCACATGTCTAAAACAAAACAGGCATTAAGAATGATAATGACATTTCTGATTCTTTTAAGTATATTAATTTTTCAGAGATTTTTTAAAGTTTTAAATTATTAAATAAATAATCTGAACATGTGTTATATCAATGATTGAATTACCAATTACTATGACTGTAATATCTCTAGTGAAAAAATATAAATAGCTTATGATAACTATCAGATATGGTGAATATCTTTCCCACATAAGAAGTTATTATAATAGCTTATTCATTAAACATCTGAAATGGATATGGATAGTTTTCATTTTGAATAATATATTTGACATATAAGTACTTATTGCCTTCAGATATACTATCCATGGACTCTCAGAGTTTTTTTATAACATGTCATTCAGTTCACTGAAAGACTAACTTAATAATAAATCAATCAATGATACAATCTTAGATTCTAAAGATATTCTATCATTAACATTTTATAAGTTATAAGTTTTCAAAGATAAGTTATTTCATCATTTTCCATTTCCATTATATAATTTTATAGTCCATTACTTAAGTGAATGTGATTTCAAATAATATAGTAACAGGTTGAGTATCAGCTGAAATCCTTTTCTTTTTCCATTAGTCAACTGCAACTTGAGCTAAAAACCTTAAGATCTTGAATTCAAAACTCTACCATTTCTCAAAAATACAAAAAAAAATTCTAAATAATATTAGCTACAATGGTTTGGATAAATTACATTAATATTAAATATTACAACATCAGAAATGCCAGAACTAAATAGATCCAATCCGACAACCTTCTATTTCAAATTAGCTATTTTCACTACTCTAAGGACATTAGCTTGGGTAAAAATGAGTAATGAATCAAGTAAAACTGTTTTCTTTATGTAATCCAAACTAAAATAATTGTTAGGCTATTTTTTTAACAAAATTAAAAAGTTTGTTATCTAAAATAATTCCACATTATATTTTATAAATATAGTAATACAAATTTTACCAAATTTTAGTAAATTTTTGTCTGTATTTGTTTTAAGTTCTTTGTCCAAAACTAGATAGGCATATAACTTGGTATTAGAGCCTATAACCAAATGATAACACTTTGATCATCATTGATAGTAATTTTCCAGTGCTGCCATCCATTTATCCAAATTTATTCTGGTATTTCAATATGTAAAACTACTTAGTAAATACCAGTGAACTCTCTATATTAGTAAGATGTAATACTGTAGACTATCAGATTATTATGAATCACTTATTATATTTAACTAATATTTAATAAGTAATTTTATAAATTAAAATACTGGAATGGTATCTTACTAATACAGAGAGCTCTTTAATATTTACTAAATAGATTTAGATATTAAACCACTAAAACATCACAATACCATATTTTCTTATGCCTGCACATTCTGTTAAAACAATAGCAATTTTCTCTCTCTCTCTACAGTAATGTTCACCAATAATCAATGGGTGCTAAAAGGTTTGTACATCAAAATTCCTATCTAGTGCCAACTCAGCCAATATCCCCAAGACTAGTTCTAGCTTATGGTTTTCATCAGTGAAAAATGTTGGATCTGAAAGCACTGCACCCAGATATTTGTATATAATGGAATCATACAGCTGATCTATATGACTATATAAGTGAATTAGCTTGGATTGAAAACATCATTGTACTTTTAATTTGCTTTCATAGTTTTATAGTTAGTTGAACTAAAAGGCTAAAATGTGCCTGCTAGAGAATTGCATTAGATCCAAAGATCTAGGCGCAGAATTTTCAGATCTGAGGTTCTTCACTGATATAGCCTGGGAATTTTGGATGAGTAGACCCTAGAGAGAGATTTTGATGCATAAAACTTACTAGCTTCAATTGATTACTATGGCTTACATTGGTAACATAACTGTATGGAGAGAGTTGCTACTGTTCTAGTTTTATATATTGAAATATTAGAATAAATTGTGATAAATGGATGGCAACACTAGTAAATCAAAGTATTATTATTTGGTTTCAGGCTTTACTTACAAATTGTATCCATGTAGTTTTCGGCAGAGAGCTTAAAAGCAAATGCATTCAATAAAATTTCTTAAATTTGACGCAATTTGTTTTATTGTATTTACAAAATGTAATTTTGAACTAAATAAATATTGTGAAGAAAATATTAAATATTACTTATTTATGTGAAAGAAGACGCGAAGAGATATTTAAATGTAAAAATAGTATCATTTTTATCCTCGCCTTTTGAATAGAGACATGAAATTATTGTATGAATTATAATTTGTGACTAAACGGTTATTAAAGAAAATCTTAAAAATCACTTAAAAGTATAGCTCATTTAATTAAATCATTCGGCTATAATAAAAAACTATATCTAGTATATATCTAAAAATGGCCCAGTCGTTAAATATATTTGTGATATATAGGTGTATTAATAAATATGGTTACGCAAATAGAAATATACGTTATTATACTTATTTTTAAACTTTCACGCAATTATATAGCACAATATTGTGTATACTATTTTTTCTAGCTTTATATCAGTATGTATTTTAACACACACATATAAACATAATGTATATTTGTACACATTTACACAAAGTATATGTATATTGACAGATATATATACGTACGACTGTATTTTTCAACAGCTATAAGTTAAAAATATTGCATAATTATTAATCATCTAAGCAAATAGTAAAGAGGGGGTTTGACTCATATTTTATAAAAAATCCGCATTAGGCTTGTTTGACAGCTTGAATTAATTGCCATGAATGTTATTTGTGATTGGTTACACTTGCTAACAGACAAAAAGGCCACCGTTTACGCGAAAATTAATATACTTTTTTTAAAGAATCATTTACTCAATGTTGACAGCAAAGTATTATTTTTTCAGCATTTTTTAAAAAGCAAACCTACTGGGATAACATAAGATAAAATAATTATGATGTCAAATAAATTGGCCAATTTAATTATTTAGAAACAAATTGTTTTTAACAAGTTAAAATATCAAGTTTAATAATTTGGATGTAAATAAACTATAACTCAATTCATTTAATCATTTGAGTCACATCTTTTTTAAAAAATATTTTATTTATTTGTTTAGCCCCATGGAATTTTTTAAAGATAGCTTAACTATTAATAAAATATTACAAAAAAACTTCCAACGCTGAGATAGATTCATTAATAGCTTTATTGAGATGTAGACTTCTGTCACAGTATGTATAGATTCAACAAGTAATTAACAATAATAATATGGCTTACGGTTTGTATTTGTCCAAATCTACTGTAGATCAGTAGCTGCTAAATTCCATTTACGAAGCAAGTGAATATAACGGTCATGGGCCATCCTAAATCTATTAACTAGACTCCGGTTGCGTCTAAGAAGATCAAATCCGGATGACTTTGTTATTGAATCCGAACAAAAAAACTAGTTTGAAAAGTCACAATAATTTTTTCACCATAATTCTTTATTTGTAAATTCTTGGTTGAATTTGAGATAAATCTTAGGTGTTATGCAAAATCATCTGTTTAACAGGTTTTTGTACATTTTCCGTAAGGCAACTTTTTTTTTTAATATCTGCGATGGAATATGAGAAAGAACACAGAAGTTACTGCAAAGGAATAGTTTCTAAGAGCAAGTAATATTTTTTATGATAATATTTAATTGAGTACCTACAACTTTATATGGGAATTTAATCTCCAATTAGAGCACCATATTCACTATCTATATACACTAATAATAAGTGAGAAAATAATTTATTATGATCCAATTTTATTTATAAATAACATGGGGGTAAAATTATGTTTCAATTTATTGCAAAAGATTATATTCAGATTACATGATTATTCCCTGTTGTATGGATAAAAAATTGAGCATAGTGTCTTCATTGATTAGGAATAAGACTCCAGTCTTCAAAATAAAATTCAATCAATTTTTTTTCATTTTCTTATATAGAGACATTATTTAAAAAAAAAACCTCTTTTGAGAAATCAAAGCAGGTTTATTAACATAGACTAATAGATCACTGATAAATATGTTAAATAAGATAGTGGGAGAACTGAACTCTTAGACTATTCTGTAAAATTTTGTATCCACTATGATTATTATTTAGTGTCATTTGAAATTTTCTATTGGAGAACAAGTAAAATAATAGATTTTTCACATTTAAAATTTTAGAAACTTTTAAGAGACTATTTCATAAAGAAAATCATAAGCTGAAATTAGATCAATAAAGATTGCATCAGTTTTTAAGTTATTTTGAAAGCTTTTTTTCTTAGTATAAATGCTAAAAATAAAACTTACAGCAGCTTTTTTTTGGTACTAAACAGACTCTATAAATAGATAGCTTTCAACTAAATTTTTGTTAATATAATTCTTTCAAAATGCTTATATGGAATACAAAGATATCTAGTGATAATTTTTTGGATAATTGTTGCATTTTTTAAATTTTAATATGTCTATAGTATGAAAAATATTACAAATTGTTGTGCTAACATGCTAGTGCTTAAAAACTCTAGAGTGTGCTATCTGCTATTGAAGGCTTTCTGGTTTAATGAAGACAATCCAATAAAAGTTTACAAACATGTTTGATTTTAACTGATTTTTTAAAAAAAAAAAAAAAAATTGTGAAAGAGAAGCTTGCAATTCTGATCTAATGATGCTTTTTCTTATTCTGTGACTCTTTGTATGGTAATCTAATATGTAATATTGGCAATCTAATTAGCAGTGATAGGAAGTCTTTTTACAAATAGTCTTACATTTATCAAGATTATGTAAAAATAAGCAGGACTTACTATGATAATAGATCTAAAGTTTAGTTTTTCATAGTCTCTTTCCATCTTTTTTTTTTGACATCATTCAGTCATTTTATAAGTTTGTTAGCAATTTACAGATCTTTGGTAAACAAAACTTGACTATGTAGGAATCTTCTGGTTTGTTTCAACATAGAATGAATTGCTTTGATATACTATGAAGAATAGATTATTTGGCAGTTTAGCTTAAGTTTTCTTTCATCATTTCTGTCTCCATATAAGATAACTTTCAACTATGATAATGTTAATTCCAAAATTAGACTGGCTGTGTATTAGCAATGGGAAATGATCTAATATTAGTAGTTCATCATGTAAAGATGAATCATTATTTGTTGAAACAAAACATAAATCAAAAGATTTCTTATTTGGCATCATAAAGCAAATGCATGTTGTTTAAATCCATCCATTCTAAAAATTGATGATATTCTTGATCCTTATTTACATATCCCCAAAGATTACTATGAGAATTGAAATCTTCTATAAATACAGAAAATGCTAAACATCTAAAAGAGAAGAGCGGAGATAAGTTATATTGAAAGATTTGTAAAGGCTGCATACATAAAAATCATCTATCTGAATGATGATTTAAATTATTTAATTATTTAAATTTTCTTCAATAGATATTTGCTTTACAATTTGAAACAAAAGTAGTAAGACCATGTTTATTGTGCACTTTATCAGTAAACAAGGTAACTCAAGGAATTTTAACATGTATATTATTAAAAATATGATGTTGCACAGATCACCTAATTTGTAAAGGAACTATTTTTAAATATTGTGTCAATGTTAATTTGAAGTAATTTTATTGGATTACTCAAGATAAAGATTGTTCTATAAAGATTCTATATTTGAGTTTGAGTTGTTCCATGATTGTCAGAAATATGTAGTAATTTTTATTTTAAAAACTTAGAAGCCTCAACTGTGTATTTTCTGGTGGGATTATCCTCGAAAATACTGGAAGATTTTATGTTAATAGCATTATTATACTTGGAGTTCATCAAGATGAAGTCTGATTTCCATGTAGAGACAATTTGTTTTATTAGATAATGTTTGGTATTTTCTGGGTTATTACAGGAAGACTGTTATCCATCCCAAAAATTGTTTTTAATTCTTAAATTATTCTACCTAACCAATTTTGAGGTGCATTAGATTTTTATGATTGATTTTATCACCATTATCAATTCTTATCAGCTAATTTCAGATTAAAGTGCCCTGGATATGAGCAATTTTTTAAAAAAAAAATTCGTTTCAAACTTGATAGCTCAAGCAACTCTTTTCAAGATGCTTCTTATCTCTTAGTATTTAGTTAAGCATTGACATAGCTCAATAAGATAATCCCTTTTTATTCCCTGGATTGTTTAGTGCAGTTATGGAATGGCAGACATCTCCAATTGCATTACTTCCAATATCAAATTTATTAAGATCTCCTGAGCAATAAACCACTTGATAATTTAATTACCTTACATGATTGGAACATTAGTACAGTGATGATATTGAGATTCAAAATTCATGGATCATTGCTCCAGATCTTAATTCCAATGTTCAAATTTTGTATAAACTACTAATCAAAAACACTCTGTTATGTTTGTTTATTATTTCATGCACCCATTTACATTAATTTTAAAATATCTTTTATACCAAATTTGGGTCAAATCTTTTTATTTCTAAGAAATATATTCTTGTCAAATTTAATGTTCTTCTTATGGTTATGTAAAAGTCATTGATTTATTATAAATGTCAAAATCCATATTTCACAACTATAAGTCATAACAAACACTATGTAAGCCTTTTTAAATCTACCAAATGCATTCCCAAGAATTTAATTCTTTTATTTATTTCATTTACTTTAGTTAATGCTACTGATATAATAATAATTATCTGCTTCATTTTTTTCTCCCCATTATAAAAAACAACAACTTTATATACAATGCATATGATGTGGTGTTTAAAAACTATATAGAATGACGAAACTTCAAAATTTTATTAGTTTACAAGCAAATTTGGAGCTTTTTCTTTTCAGTTAGATAAATCATGAGGCAATCTAATTATTGACTATCTAGATATTTTTAGTTAGAGAATAAAACAACAAAATCTTTAAACCACCACACCTGCCAATTAGCTAGTTTAATTAATGCTGCCTTTTTTGTCCCTGTATTTCTTTTTTGAAGGAGTTTTTACTTCTTCTTTATTTTTATTTTAGATAATTATAAAATCGTTAACATTAGTATTATTAAAATTTATTTTCAAGTTTGCTAAATAACTTTACAGATTCTTGTTCGTCGAAATATTAATATCAGATCTATAAATCTAAGATGATTTGTAAACCTGATATTTTTAATCCACATTTTTAAAAACTTGAAATTGCTATAACAATATTTAAAAAGAATTTAATATTCTTAGGGTTATACCTTCAGTTTTTATCAACTTTAATAATGAAATAATACTTTTGTAATTAATTTTGATGTGACTTTTCAAGTTCTTGATTGTTACATCATTAATCATAGTTTGTATGGATTTCCTTAAAAATGCTGAAGTTGGCATCACATATTTAAATCATTTTAGTACTTATTAGTAATTTTTCAGTAAATTCTGCCTGTTTAATAAATTAACTGATGATATATCTTTTTTCTAATTTTATACATAAAATATTACTAAGAATGTTAGACAGTAACTTTATAAGATCAATTTTTTTAAAATAAAATTTTAATATCATTTTTTAATATAATAAATGTTCTTAAGCATTTTATAAACAAAAATTAACATTTTGAATATTTTATAAGCAAATTTGAATTTTTTAACAATTTTCACTATTATCTTTATTTATTTCACTTATTATACAGGTATTTTTTCTAAAATGTTTTTTTTTAATTTAAGTGGATAAAATATTTGGAATTTTGTCTTCATCTCTTAAAATCATTTCATCTTTAAAAAATTCTTCAAGCCAAGTATTACTTTTATTAGGAGAGGGGAGAACATATGTTTTTTTTATTTTTATAATCTTTTATAAATGATTCTAGCATTATTACTGCATATTAGAAAATTATAGTGTTTTTGCTTAGAAAATTTAATTATCAAAAAGAAATCTACAGTAATTATATTTAATAAATCTAATGTCCTATTAGTTTAGTATAGTGGCAGAGTGATGGAGAGCTAAAGATTAGTAGATTAACTCTCATTTTCAGAGCTCTAATGTCATGTGACGTCAGAGCTGGAGCTACCAATCATTTGCTTATTTTTATAAATTTAAAATTCTAAAGTATTTTACAACTTTAAGTTGATAAATTGTTGTAAAAAAAATTCAGATTATAAGTTGTGGCAAAAAAAAAAAAAAAAGATTAATACTAGATAAATTAAAAAGTAGCATAGATTCTTCAAGCTTATACTAGGTGAAGAACATAATGAAAAAGAGATATGCTACTTATCATTATGCAAGTTGAAGTCATGTGTTGTTTTGCTAATTCTATGAAAATGAATCTAATAAATTAAATTAATTTTTTATTCTACTGCTTAAAATAAAAAGATCATCACCCATAATAGCTATCTATTTAAAAACTAAAGTTGAAAATGTATAACATTCAAAATGAGCTTTTGTAAAATAAAATCTTTACAAAAGTAGTATTATATAATTAGTCTGAAATAAATGGTTTTTTTATTATTTATAATAAAAATGCTAATTCTAATGATAGTGGTGATACGGTTTTAAAGAACTTAAAAATATGTATTAGATGTATGACTTTTAATTTTGAAGTTGATAATTATACTATTAAATAATATAAAAGTAATGTTCTTGAATGTTGATGAAATAAATTATGCAAATGAAAAATAATTTGTGTCAGCAAATTATTTTTGGGAAATCAATGACATCTCTTTTTCATATTTTATAATGTGAAGCTGAAATTAAAAACATTTGCTGAGCTGAATAGCGATTGATGTAATTTTGCAATATCATCTAGAATTTTTATCTTTAGTTTGAGTGAATAACACGATCTATTATAATATCTATTTGCTATTTTCCAAAATGCTTGAAAATTATTTTTAAATATGTTAGTTTTACTTGGTTTTCTAAAAGCAGTTATTTTCAATCTATTTTATAACCAACTATCAAGCTTTAGTAATCAATAATCACAAAATATTATAGTGCTTTTTGTTTCTGGATTTTGTCATCAGTATTAAAAAGTTGGCTGCAGAAAGGAGTTTGCTATTAACTGAAAGGAGACCCTTTGATTCCTTTGGAGGCCTTAAAGGAACTGAACAGGGCAAATTTCTAATGTCCACTCCATACGTTCTTGTCGTTGCAGCTGTTATTACTATGTGATTATTCATATAGTATACGAACATGGATGGGCTGCTCACCAACAAGCATTAGCCAGCGTGGTGAGTTTATTGGCTTTTTACCTCTGAGTTTAAGATCAAGAAACACCATGGTCTTTCTTCTCAGTGCCTGATAAGGCAGAATGAATGTTTGTGTAAATGATAAATATTTTTCTGATACATATATACAATTATGACAGACAAAAATAAAGCATGGCCCTTATTCCCAGGAGGCTGTAAAGTCACCAACCAAGGCAGCGGTTGGTGGCCGAAGGCGGAGGGTGCTAAGAATCCCCTGATTGCAGACCCAGGCTGCCATTTGATGATGACTTTTTATTTAGGTACTTACAACTGCAGATCACTTTCAAGTGAAGGAAGATTGCAAGAATTAGAAGAACTGTCTTATATTAAATGGGACATTATTGGAATTTGTGAAGTTAGAAGAAAAGGAGAAGAAACAATTGATTTAAAAAGTGGACATATACTCTATTATAAATGCACACATATTGGAAATACAAGTGGAGTAGGATTCATTATAAATAAAAAGTGGAAGAACAATATTGTGGAGATTGATGGTGTATTGGACAGAGTGGCAAGATTAGTTATACAACTTAATAGCAGATACCAAATGCAGATAATTCAGGTTTATGCCCCAACAAGTTCTCATAGTGATGAAGTAGTAGAAGACTTTTATATGGATGTACAAAAGGCTTTTGATCAGAGTAAACAACATTTTAAAATTGTTATGGGAGACTTTAATGCTAGAATTGGTAGACAAATGAAAGATGAAATTGCTGTAGGTAATTTTGGTTAGGGTAATAGAAATGAGAGAGGACATAGACTTGTGGAGTTTGCAGAAAAAGAAAAACTTTATATTATGAATTCATTTTTTGAGAAAAATGTTAAAAGGAAATGGACAGGGAAGCATCCAAATGAAGGTACAGCAGAATTGGATTATATTTTGACTAACATAAAATACATATTTCAAGATTGTATTGTTCTTAATAAATTTAACACAGGAAATGATCATCGATTAGTAAGGTATAAGTTACGTGTTAATGTAAAACTAGAGAGACAAAAATTGTTAAGAAAAACAATATTTACAGTTGATATTCCTAATCTTCAGAAACATTCTAATGAATTTAAATTGGAACTTACAAATAGGTTTCAAGTATTAGGAGATTTTGAACATGATTCAGATTTGAATGAAATTAATATGAAAATAACTGATACACTTTTAAAAACTGCAACAAACATAGCTGGTAGAAAAAAGCAGCAACTGACTAATAAAATTTCTACTGAGACTAGAGAATTTATGAAGAAAAGAAGGAATATGAAGATATACAAAAATGATATATTAAAAAGAATTGAATATCTCGAATTTTGTAAAATGGTATGGAAAAAAGTTGAAAATGATATAAGAAAGTATAACTGTGAAATAGCAAGGAAAGCTGTAGAAGAAAATAAAAGTCTCAAAAATGTTAAACAACATTTTGGTATTGGTAGAAAATTTATATCTGCAATAAGAATAAAAGATGGAATTATTACTAAAAAGAGAGATGACATCATGAAATTGGTAGAAGATTTTTATCAAGAATTATATAGTAATAAAGAACAAGTACCTCCTATATCTATTACATCTTCTGAATTGCCCAGAATTTTAAATGAAGAAGTGAGACATGCAATTAAGTGTATGAAGAAAGGAAAGGCTCCAGGAAATGATGGAATTATAATTGATATATTAAAAGAAGCAGGTGAAGAAATAAAAACAATTTTAGCAAAGTTATATACCAAATGTCTAAATGATAAAGATGTACCGGAAGATTGGAAGAATGCAGTAATAATATTAATATTTTAAAAAGGTGATAAAGAAGATATTAGAAATTACAGACCTATCAGCCTTTTATCAGTTTTATATAAAATTTTTACCAAGATAATTACAACTCGTCTACAGAGAACTTTGGATTTCCACCAACCAAGAAAACAAGCTGGATTTAAAAGTGGTTTTAGTACAATAGATCATATCCAGGTATTGAGAGAAGTCATAGAAAGGACAAATGAATATGAGTTGTTATTATGTTTTGGATTTGTAGATTATGAAAAGGCATTTGATTCTATACACATTTCTTCAGTAATTAAAGCATTGGATCATCAAGGTATAGATCCAGGATATTGTCATATTTTAAAGAATATTTATAAAAATGCAACAGCAACAATTAGATTACATAATGATACTGGAAAAATCAACATTGAAAAAGCTGTAAGACAAGGTGACTCCATATCTCCAAAACTCTTTACAGCAGTGCTGCAAGAAGTATTTTGTGGATTAAAATGGGAAACTAAAGGAGTGAAAGTAAATGGAGAGTATTTAAGTCATTTAGATTTCACAGATGATGTAGTTGTTTTTGCAAATAATGCTTCAGAGCTGCAGGAAATGTTGCAGGAGTTAGCAGATGAAAGTAGAAAAGTAGGACTAAAGATAAATGTTAAAAAGACTAAAGTAATGTTTAATCGATTTGCTCAAAATATGAAAATAAAGATTGATTATGAAGAATTAGAAGAAGTTAACAGTTACAAATACCTTGGTCAGATTATTAATACAGATGGAAACATAATGGAGGAAATTAATCATAGAATTAAACTTGGTTGGAGTGCTTTTGGTAGAAATAACTTGATACTAAAAGGAAATATGCCTATGTGTTTGAAAAGGATGGTTTTTAACAAATGTGTTTTACCAGTTCTTACTTATGGATCTGAGACTTGGACACTTAATAGAAGAGCAATACAGAGACTTCAGACCACTCAAAGGAGTATGGAGAGATGTATGTTGGGAGTAACAAGAAGAGATCGAAAACGCAATATATGGGTAAGACAACAAACAGGTGTTACTGACCTTATTGAAAAAATTAAAAGATTGAAATGGAGTTGGGCTGGACATATTGCTAGAAGAGATGATAATAGATGGACAATTGAAATTTTAAACTGGATTCCAAGAGATTGTAAAAGACCTAGAAAGAGACCACATGTGAGATGGATGGATGAAATAAGAAAATGTGCAGGGGTGTTGTGGAAAAGAGAAGCTAAAGATCGGCGAAGATGGATTAAACTTGAAGAGACCTTCATCCTGCAGTGGATTGATAATGGTTGATGATGATGATGATTAAAAAGTTAGGATTTAAAACTGAAATAATGCATTTATGTACCCAGCAGCCATCTTTCATTCTTTTATATTATTCAGTCTAATAGCCTGAAATTTTTTTTAAAAAAAATTCTAAGATTTTGAACTCTTGCCACTGACACCAAGCCAGTTTCTACATATTTTTTATGTATTTAAATTTGCAGAAGATAACTCTAGCATGGTGAAGAGAAATGCTCTTGAAAGCAAACGAGAAAAGCATATGATATTATTGTTAGTATTTACTTGGTTTTACAATATAAAATATTTTTATATTATAAATCTAAGTTGGCAATATTTCCTATCTATCTAGCTGAACATTGAAACAAATATTTGTATAATAAGAACTTCATAGTGAATCCATATTTTAAATATAAATGCACTTAAATACTTTATTGTTCATTGCTTATTAATAGTATATTATAAACCACTATTTTACCATTAATGTTTTTTCTAATATACTAATTAATATTTATATTTTTTATTCCATAGTTTCACTAAGTATATGCAAATATTTATTTAAAGATTTAAATATGGAATTATTTATTTAAATGTCGATCCTAATGAATGAGTTAAAATTTTTTGATATCGGCTTTGTCTTCTTCTTTATTCTCTTATTCAATAATAAAAAAAAAAAAGCTTCTGTTTTAATACTTCTTTCTGCCTCAAATTTATTGGAAGGACATTTTTAAATTCATATGTAGTTTAGAGATATTCTTTTCCCTCTTAAAGATCTTATATCATGCCATATAAATATTTCTGTTTCAGTTCTCTTATTAGAATGATTTAATTAAACTTTAATTTATATTTAATTTTAGAAAACTTTGTTGTCAACATCATTATCTTTATATTGTATTAACTTACTACATTTAACAATTCCTATGATAATTGTTAGTCATGATGAGATCATATGAAATTCCAGCATCTTAGCAGCATAATGAG
Organism: Epiperipatus broadwayi; assembly: GCA_028023455.1. Lineage (NCBI taxonomy): Eukaryota > Metazoa > Onychophora > Udeonychophora > Euonychophora > Peripatidae > Epiperipatus > Epiperipatus broadwayi. The sequence continues at coordinate 24,191 of JAQFVV010002022.1, read as the reverse complement.
CATTAAAAACCGTTTCATTCCTACTCTAAAATGATTTTTTTTCTTTTAGGTTATTCAGCTAAGAACCGTTCTTGGAAACTTTAGCTCTAAGTCTAGAAAATTTTCTTATTAACTTGTTGTTACAGAGTAAAATAAAATTAAATTCAAGCTTTTTATTTATGAATCTTAGCAATAATATCATATTCGCAAATACTTGGGATTTATATCCATCCACAAACTAAAATTCAAATATCAATATTATCGTAATTTCTTTATATATAATTTCAATAAAGATTTTTTTCTTTTATTTGGATCTAAAGCTATAATCAAATTAGTTGTTCTAAAACTTTTTCTAATCTGTAATCCAATAGATAGATTTAGGGGCTAAAATGTCATTAAATTATTGCAGAACTGATTGTTTTAAAAGCCTAATTAATTTTTTTTTGGAGAAAAATTAGTAGGGAGTGCAAGAGAAGGAAGACACAAAGTACTATCTCTATAGAGGTACTTTTTTTTTCAAAACGAAAAACATCAATTCATTTGCCATTGTGTACTAACCTGTAATTAATAAATATTTTGTAAGAATAAACATTAGGAAATGTTCAGATTATAAATAAATCAGGAAAAGATTAAATATTGCAGAAAATATTTGATAGGTATATAAAAAAAAAAAAAATAGTGCAAAAGTTAGTTATTTTATGTGTAATAAAGTTTGTTTTAGATTCAAGAACAAAAAGTTTAAACGAGTAGCATCTTTAAAACAGATAGATTGTTGGTATAAAAACTAATTGCGTTGCCACGAGATATATCAAATTGTTATTCAAATGTGCATTAAATTGGGATCATCTCATAAAACTATTCAAAAATTAATAATAATAATAATAATAATAATAATAATAATAATAATAATAATAATAATAATAATAATAATAATAATAATAATAATAATAATAATAATAATAATAATAATAATAATTCGTAGTTTTGAAAGATATGGCAAACAGGCAAAAGATTTTATAAATTATAACTAAAAATGGAAATAAAAAAAGTACTATATCATGATAAACCTTTGTAAAGGAAATAACATAATAATAATGAACATGGTTTAATAATCATAAAGATGATAGAGTAGATTTCATTTGAATGTAGATTTATGTTACAGTTTAATGTTGATAAAAATAAGTTTATTTTTTAAGAAAAATGAAAACAAATAGAAAGAGGATACTAAATTATTAAATTTGTAAATAAAAAAAGGAATTTTAAATATGCAATTATGCAAATAAAATTAAAAATAGCTGCTGTATTGGCAGTAAGTTATATTAAAAAAAGAATCTTTGTTTTGTAATGAAATGATTATTAAAATTACATAAAAAAGGAGAAAAATATTGATGGAAATAAAAATATAAGAGCAGTTTTTACTATCATAAGCTGTAATTAAATTACAAAACTGCTATGGGAGCTGAAAAATTAAATGATTTGTTATTGATAAAAAATATATATAAAGTACTTAACAATAATCTGAAGCATAAACTTGTTTAAAATGATCAATAACTGAAACACAGCTTATTATATACCTGTGTCTATATATGTAATATATAGGGTATATGAGCACAGACTTTAACACCACCCACCACTCTCCACTCTATCTCATAACACTGATACACTTGAACACATATATGTCGAAAAGATAAATAATCACCAATATACGTATTTCATGCTAAGCCAGCAATCATCAGTTGATCCAGATTACCATCTCTACACATATATGCTATAAGTGCTCAGATATATATTAAGATAGCCAATCTTTATACATTAATGGATAGGCTTCAATCTACTTTTCACTCCAACTCTTCAACCGTCCATCCAATTGAAAATCTGGTGATGGAATGCTCAAAGGCCACCCTGAGGCTGAGATTCTTTTCACACCCATGTTGACCTAAGGTCAGTCTGACCCCTCATGTACAGGACATAATCAATTTAATACATATACAAGGGATGGGAAGACATCTCTACTATGTAATAACTGAAACACAGACTTATTATATATCTGTGTCTATATATGTAATATATAGGGTATATGGGCAAAGACTTTCACACCACCCACCACACTTCACTCTATCTCATAACACTGATATGCTTGAACACATATATGTCGAAAAGATAAATAATCACGAATATATGTATTTCATGCTAAACCAGCAATCATCAGTTAGTCTAGATTACCATCTCTACACATATATGCTATAAGTGCTCAGATATATATTAAGATAGTCAGATTTTTAATTGGATGGATGGTTGAAGAGTTGGAGTGAGGAGTAAATTGAAGCCTGTCCATTAAAGTATGAAGATTGGCTATCTTAATATATATCTGAGCACTTATAGCATATATGTGTAGAGATGGTAATCTGGATCAACTGATGATTGCTGGTTTAGCATGAAATACATATATTGGTGATTATTTATTCTTTTGACATATATGTGTTCAAGTGTATCAGTGGTATGAGATCGAATGGAGAGTGGTGGGTGGTGTGAAAGTCTGTGTTCATATACCCTATATATTAAAATGATCAAATATAGTTAGAAGAGAAATATATCTGATAAAGAAGTTCACAAACGAAATATATTTATTTTAATATATAGTCAAATAAAATACTTAAATAAAAAAAAAGATTGCAGATTTAAAATAGTTATTGAAAAAAAACAAAACAACTAAGCTGTAAGTAAAGAAAGAAAAATTGTTGAATGGGAATTAAAAAAAATATTATATGGACAAATAGACAGAGCTCAGAAAATTGATAAGATTACATTTGAAGCCTTAAGAGCTAAAGTAAAAAAAGGACCTTGAATAAACATGGTTGATATGTCCCAGGAGACTGTGGCCAATAAATTTTCTTGCAGCAATTGCAATTTTTTGAAAAAAATGTCTAATCCATTCAAATGTGAAGCTTTTAGTATAACTTTATTTATTGTCAAGGAGTTATTTGGAGATTTAAATAGACCGTGACATTGTTTGTAATCTCCATTTTAAACTTTGAATTGAAATAATTATAAAAAATATCCAAATATTAAAAAATTGAAAATAATATAAATATATTATAAACAATCTTTTTTTAAACCTGCACTAAAAAAAATAGTTGAGTTTTTTTTTCAACCACAATTTAGGTTTTTATATTTAATCTGATATAAAAGTATAGTGGGGGCTCCAGAAATTAATTAATTCAGCCACTAATTTTTACAAACTAGTGATTAAATTAATTAATTTCCTGAATCCCTCTTCACATGCTTTTATTTTAAGTTAAATATAAAAACCCAAGATGTAATTGAAGAAAACAATTATTTTTGCCTTTTTAGTGCACATTAAACAAAAGCGTTACTCATAATTTATATATATTATTTTTTCTTTCTGAAAAGCATTTTAGATTGTGGAAAAAAAAGACTAGAGATGCATTAGATTTGTTTTTAAAAAAGATAAAAGATTAATATTTTATTTATTTGCTTTAAATATGCAATTTATGTAAGAAATTTGATAATTCTATTGATATTCTAAAGAAGTATGATTTAGTCTAACTGGTGTTAGTTGGAACATTTACAAAAAAAAAAAAAAATAGATATACTTATAAAATTAAATGGATTTTGAGATATTTGTCATCTGTTTAAGATTTATATAAATTGTTTATTGAGTATTATTTTGATAAAAGTAGAGTTAAGATTAAAGAGAGTTAAGATTGGATGAAGCATAGTAGAGTTAAGATTGAAGAGAGTTAAGATTGTATGATGCATAGTAAGTTTCCTCACAGTAGGGCAATAACTGAGTATTGTTTGAATAAATTTAAGAGACTTCTAAGCCTAATATATGGAGTTTGTACTAAGAAGATGAAAATAAACACATTCAAAAGTAAAACACCAAAAATACATATAGAAAATAAATTTAAGAGTGATAATTTAACAGGAAGTTGTAGTAAAATACTGACTTTAAATATTTTTCAGGCTAACTGATGATAGAAGTAAGTACATAAATAAGACAATATCACTAATACTAAATGATACATTAATTTCAGAAGCACTACCTGTAAAGCAAAGTCTGAATAAAGTAGCACAGGTAAAAGACCCATCTCTTGCTTATAAACTGTAAAGATGTTAAGTATAGTGAAAATCAGATCAAAGTAAATAAAAAGTACTAAACTAAATCAGAAAAGATCTTAATTGCTAATAAACAAATATGTTTTCATTTATGTACACAAAAAGAGATTAATGCAATAGTCATTTTATACTTTGAAAACAACATGTTGCAAGCTGAAATTCAAATGTAAAATATCACGATCACCATTAATTGCATTAACAAATCTTTTATTACTATAAAAACGAATAGCTTATTTTCGTTATTAAATAAGAATAAAATTGTAATACTAATCCCTTTTTTTTGTAATAAGCATTCATTTTATTAACAATCTTGCTTAATAATTTGTATATTAACAATATGTATAATATATATTACATTTAAAATATGGGCAAGAAAATCTTCAAGAATAATAATAGCAAAATATAATTTACAAGTTTATTAAAAAATTATTTACAAATTGTATATAATTTAAACTTTTACGGGATTTTCCAATTACTACATATTTTTAAAAACACATTGATCTGTAATAAGTCTTTTATTATATGAATGAAAATATTTCTTGGGGGGGGGGGGTTGTTTCTTACTCTTGGTATAAAACCGATACTTTCTTAAAGATAAACTTTATTTATTTGATAATTCTCGGAATATCGACCATGAATGTGTTTTAAGATATGTAAATTATATTTAAATGATAATTATAAGTAATATAAGTATCTAAGAATGAAAATCAGTCGAAGAGGAACTATAGATTAAGTTGTAAGGAAAATAAAATGTACTAGATAAAAAAGTTATATCAATGATAAATGGGATTTGTGAAATTAAAATGTAGTAAGTCACTAAATGGCACAATAGTCAAAACTATCATTTCATATGTGAGATTTGGAAGTTGAAGAAAAAAAAACAAAAAATAAATTGCAATTGGATAAATAGTCTATTGAAATAAATCAGTGAAAAATTCAAAGTGACTATGGATAAGCAAAAAATAATTTAAGACACAGTCAACATTGAACGTACTATAGTATATGAAATCAAAATAAGACAACATCACTGAAAAAGAGAGATAAGAGACATCTTAAAAGAAGTTCCAAAAAGGAATAAATTATAGCAATAAATTTGTATAAAGATTTATCACAAGATATCATAGAGAATTACAAATCGATGAAAATGACAAATTGTACTTTGCTGCTAATCTTAAATATTTTAATAAATATATTTTAAATGACTTTATACTATTCATAGATAATTTATCAAAGTATTAATACAAAATAGTATATCTCAATTTTTTACATGAACATATCATTATGAACTCTGTAATATGACATGGATGGATAAAATCTTTTAAATACATGCAGAAATTTTTGTTTTATCTAAGTATTGTAATGTAAAATCTGTAAAATACTTTATAGCAATAATGCTATAAAGTTTCTAAAAAGTTAAGATATTTATTATAAAAATAATTCAGAATTGTTATAATTTGTTAAGTTTGTTTTATTAGAAACTTATTTATAAGCACAATAGTTTTAAACAAAAATTTGAGAGAAGATATGCAAAATGTATTTGACAAACTTTAATCTGCAAGTACAACAAGAAATTACCATTTTTACAAAAGAAACAATGTTTTATGTGATGACTTTACCAATAGACATATAAGGTTATTGAAAAGGCTGCGAGGTTTTGTAGAAGAGGAGTGACACGATTTAGAATTAAGTTAATAGCTACACTTAAAAGTGTGTCTAAAAACAGGAAAATTATAATCAGGATAAGTTGGACTCAAATTAAACTACTACTCTAAATATCGATTTAGATTTATTAAATATTTATAAATGCAATTTAAAAATTAAAAAAAAAAACATTTTAAAAGAAAATAAATATAACTGAATTTGTCTCATAAAATAAATTTAATTAGGAAAGTAAATAATAATTCACAACACTTAAAATGATAATCAATATTTGTCCTTTGAATTCAAGGCATATCGATAAAAATATTTATTAAATAATTCATATCAAATAAAAACGATTCTATTAGAGAATATACCCTTATAGAAGAACATTAAAAAAAGCACTATTTACCAGTCTTATCAATTTTTGAATGTTGAGGGTCTAATAACAATCTTTTATTTGTTTTACCTTCTATTCAAAATAGCTAGATAACTATTTACTGATCAATATTATTATTATCATTTATTGTAGAGATATTTCCATTAAGATTTATCACTGAACTTATTTTAATTTTATTAATACATTAGTAATGGAGGGTGGGAGTGGATCTATGATTTTTTTTAATATTCAATTATTTTATGTATTTAAATATATTTAATATTTTGATAACATTTTTACATTTAAATATAATATTTAATTTTCAAATATTAATTCAATATTTCTAAATAAATGTAAAAATTTGATCAATGTAAATTTAAATTGAGTACATGAACAGAAATAATATTAAGCATGATCTATTTTGGTCATGAATATGAGGGGAAAACCTCGAAAATACTAGGCCTACATTAATTTAATTGAATTGTTTTGTTACTACTTACAGCTTCTTCTGTAGCGGGTTAAAAATGCTTATATATATTGTTAAGCATGTTTAAAACTGAAACTTATACTATATTTTGCTCATGTTAGATTCATATTAGCAGATGGTTATATTAAGAATTATGTCATAAGGCTTTTATAAAATAAAAAAAAGATATTTTGTTATATACATATTGTAATGGTATGATGAATTTAGGAGTGAACTTGGAGTAATGGTACAAAGTCTGGATCTGAATTATGTGGAGATAGGAAACCATCATCATTCCCAAATAAATCAAATATAAAATTAAATATAAAAGGAATGAGCATGCATATGAGGAATGATAATAAATATGAGGAGCATGAGAGATCAGCAAGAACTAGATATCAGCTCATTAACTATAAGTTCACCAGAATTACACAAAAGCAATAATCATTCATCATCATGAATAATCAAAAATAAAAATAAATCAACAGTCAATCTTGTGAGTAGATTTGAAATGGGTCTACTATAGACCAGGCTAATTATTTCATGTTTTCCAGCTTGGGTCAGATTACTTATGTAATAATTTGGATGCACAAACTTAAGTGCTAATCCATAAGAATATAATATTTTAAAAAATAACATTGGGATACTAAAACATGCTGATTATCATCAATGCTCTAGCCACTTACTACCATTAATGTACTGGCCAACTATAAACTTAATTTTTTTAATAAATAACTAAAATGAAATGTAGTGCATCAACTTTTAAGGGATATCATCTTTGCACCAACCAGGATCATTATCAACTAAATTTCCATAACATTAAATATAAACTTTTATATAACTTACCATTATGCATGAATCCAGCTCAGTGAACAAATGTTTTATAGCTATTACTGTGAACAAGAGATATAATACAAACATATAATATTTTAGATCTATTCTATGTTTGAGGAAATTAACTGGAATAACTTTAACAATGAAATATTAATTTATTAATAATAATAAAAATGAAATTAATATCTTCATAATAAAGCTATATTAAATCTTCTGATTTTGATTAATACAAAAATAAATCCATTATTACATTGTAATTTACAAATATGTTTCAATATGTTTACATAAAATACACATATATAAGCACACTTATGAACATATTTGAGTTGCCATAAATCTATAAAAGAAATTCATTTTTATATTACATAATTAATGACTGATTCAACATGTATGTGTGCACATTTCCATGTGCACATACTGATGTTTATATCATATGATATTTTAATTTGTCAAAATAATAAACTTATTAAAAATATATTTTCACAATTAATTCAATGCCAAAAAACATAAAATGCACACACACACACACACACACATATATATATATATATAAGCACTCAGATGTGCTGTATAATAATTTAAAAATTAACATGTTCAAATTGTCATAGACTTATAAAAAACTCAATTCATTTTTAATAATACATAAATGCACATGTATGATGTCTATATATAAGAACAGATAGTATGAATTAAAGCTATTAATTAGCCTCTTATTTTTTATGGTAAAAGTTTTTTTTTCTTCTGGTTACTCCTAATTAATTGTAAACTTCTTTAAAAATATTCCAGCACATTTTTTTTACTCTAGAAAGATTTTTGGAGTTTACTTTTTTTTTTTTCAAAATAAAATCATCTATGAATCAAACCTTTGTTTTTAGACTTTAATTCAAGCAAAAATTGTTTACTTGTTTTTTTTTAAAACTAAAGATTTTAACTGTTATTTTCAAAGAATTATTTAAAATACTATCATTCCAAATATATATAACACTACATACCAACTGTATATATATATATATTATAACGTTTTCTGTTTTGCTAGGCCTCTACACACTAATATAAACTGTGCACGAGTTGATTAAGCTATGTCAAAAAGAAGAAAGTTATATTTCTATTCTAAAAACATAACTATATTTCCTGATCAAACTCGGCCTATTAATTTTTGAGAATTATGCTATTGACGAAATCAGCTTTTAATTTGGGTGCCAGGTCCTTTTATTCTAAAAAGACCACTAAAATAGTCAAATAACATCTCACAAATAAAAAAAGAAAAATACTTTTAAACTAATCGGTATTACATCATACCATAACGAGAATTATTTTTTTAAAGATTATTATCCCTGGGCTTATTGAAACATATTGGCAAAGGTAAATTACATTTTAAATCTTATTAAACTAATAATAAATTTAATAATAAAAAATAATAACTATTATTAATAACGCACAAATGAAAATTGATATTAGAAATATTTTTATTCTAATAGATTAAAAAATACTTGAAATAAATTATTTATCAATTAAATTAGAGAGAACACACTTAATTCAGATGCAAATCAATTAATAAAAAACAATTTTACAATTACTGTTCACTTCCAAATTTCTTCTAGAAAGTTCCTTAAAAATGAATGTCTCTTGTACAAGAAAATTAATGTCTCTATCGGGATTGTTTAAACATACTTTTAGAAATTGTTTGAAAACATTTAATTTGGTCACAATCAGGAGTAATGAAGCATAACTTACTGGTAAGTTTTTAGTGAATTCACGGTGGTTGTAGATAACTATGCATAGTTTTTCGGGGTTAAAATGAGCTCACGGCCATTGATTATAAATTGATCTTGGTGCTGGTTCCATAGGCTAGTCATGTAAGCTTTTCTGGTGTCCATCGGTAACGATGTCAGATAAAGCTCCGGTCTACTCTCGTATGAAGAACTTTTTCATCATAGAGTGGTCTGGATTCTTTAATCCAAAACCAACCAAAAGAATATCAGGCAAACCAAGCCATTCCTCCAACTGAACCCCTCCTTTTTATACTAGAGGTCCAGTTTTCAGACTTCTGTGCATATCTTTTGTTTGTCAAAATATACGTTGATAATCTTATATATTTTTTATAAAATTTATGTTACAAAGTCTTTATTTTTTCAGCATAATTCTGCCATCTTTAATTAGTTGAAATATTTTTACTTTCTCTTATCTAGATTGGTAATTTGTGTCTTTTGTTCTCTCCAATTCTAACTTTTATTTCTAATTACATAAAAAAAATATGAAAGAATAATTTAACTTTCATTGTACGTTTTTTTTTTTAAAAAAAAAAATTAGTCAAAAAAAAATCTAAATTTACTTTTTTAGCTTTTACCAAATGCCAATATATTTGCAACGTATATAAATAAATGTTACAATACCACCAGGGCCGGGAGATGAGAATAAAATAGGGGTTAACACTAATTTTATTCTTAAGTTTTTTAATTCATATTCATCTGTTGTTGTTTTTTTTTGTATTAACATGCTGATATGTCATGTAGACTCATTCAACAAGTGACGTTCGGCTTTAATGCCCACTTTTAGGTCTAACATGGTGGGAATGGAAAAAATTTCTCATTCATCTGTGTCCTTTCTGATTAAGTGTAGTAGTAACGATAAGAAGCCCAAGTTATAAGCACTAATGAGCATTGCTCATCGTTTTGAGTCTTACAGGCTTGCGGCAACTTGGTCCACCTTCCCCTTTATTGGGATCCCTACTAAAAATAGTCTGATGGGCATATAAAGGTGGTCTTATGTTAATATACTGCATACTAGGACTCAGGGCTATGTTTTTCCCCTCTTCAGTAACCACTTACCTGGTCAAATACTTGTGACTTACGTCTACATCAGCCATGATCGTGTTTTTTTTTTAGACATATCAAAAAATATATACATATATTTTTTTTTTCTGGAAGTCATATTAAAAAAATATTTTTTTTATATTTTAATAATCAGGGTTTAATTAGTTAGTTTTTTTTTTTATAATTTTTTTTTTTTTTTAAATTACTATTTATTTTCCAGCTGTGAGTTTCTTTGGGTCATTGTTGTAATGTTCTTTATCATTACAACTTATCTCAGGTTGTGGTTAAATCGAAGCCCGAGTTGGGTAAGCCTTTATATACATTTTCTTTATTTCTCTAGGCCTCTACACACTAATATAAACTGTGCATGAGTTGATCAAGCTATGTCAAAAAGAAGAAAGTTATATTTTTATTCTAAAAACATAACTATATTTCCTGATCAAACTCGGTCTATTAATTGTTGAGAATTATGCTATTGACGAAATCAGCTTTTAATTTATTTAATATGGGCACCAGGTCCTTTTATTCTAAAAAGACTGCTGAAATAGTCAAATAATGTCTCACGAATAAAAAAAGAAAAATACTTTTAAACTAATCGGTATTACATCATACCGTAACGAGAATTTTTTTTTTTAAAGATTATTATTCCTGGGCTTATTGAAACATATTAGTAAAGGTAAATTACATTTTAAATCTTATTAAACTAATAATAAATTTAATAATAAAAAATAATAACTATTATTAATAATGCACAAATGAAAATTGATATTAGAAATATTTTTATTCTAATAGAATAAAAAATACTTGAAATAAATTATTTATCAATTAGATTAGAGAGAACACACTTAATTCAGACGTGAATCAATTAATAAAAAACAATTTTACAATTACTGTTCACTTCCAAATTTCTTCTAGAAAGTTCCTTAAAAATGAATGTCTTTTGTACAAGAAAATTAATGTCTCTATCGGGATTGTTTAAACATACTTTTAGAAATTGTTTTTAAAACATTTAATTTGGTCACAATCAGGAGTAATGAAGCATAACTTACCGGTAAGTTTTAGTGAATTCACAATGGTTGTAGATAACTATGCATAGTTTTTCGGGGTTAAAATAAGCTCATGGCCATTGATTATAAATTGATCTTGGTGCTGGTTCCATAGGCTAGTCGCCTAAGCTTTTCTGGTGTCCATCGGTAACGATGTCAGCTAAAGCTCCAGTATACTCTCGTATGAAGAACTTTTTCATCATAGAGTGGTCTGGATTCTTTAATCCAAAACCAACCAAAAGATATCAGGCAAACCAAGATGTTCCTCCAACCGAACCCCTCCTTTTTATACTAGAAGTCCAGTTTTCAGACTTCTGTGCATATCTTTTGTTTGTCAAAATATACATTGATAATCTTATATATTCTTTATAAAATTTATATTACAAAGTCTTTATTTTTTTCAGCATAATTCTGCCATCTTTAATTAGTTGAAATATTTTTACTTTTTCTTATCTAGATTGGTAATTTGTGTCTTTTGTTCTCTCCAATTCTAACTTTTATTTCTAATTACATAAAAAAATATGAAAGAATAATTTAACTTTCATTGTACATTTTTTTTTTTTAAAAAAAAAAAAAAATTAGTCAAAAAAAAATCTAAATTTACTTTTATTTTTTTAGATTTTACCAAATGCCATGCCAATATATTTGCAATGTATATAAATAAACATTACAATATATATATATATAAAAGAAAAAAATGAGGTTTATTGCAGTTGTTAAAAAAAGCTTGTTTAACGGCAGTGATAATAAGTTAAATATACATTTTTTTTAAAAAAATATTAATATAATCCACATAGTGAATTCATCTAAATTTACAATCTACGTTTTTTTTATAATTACAGTTGACAAATTTCCAAAGATAACTTCTCATTTAATAATAAGTCTGATTATGATAATAATAAATTAAAGGCATAACCTGTTACAATTCAGGTGCCAAATTTTTCATATATAAATTCCGTAATAATATCAAGTTTTTTTTAATGATAAGATAATGAAATGTAGAAAAAAAATGTTAAAATTTAAATATTGTTTAATTTAATGAGAATTCTAAGTCTATTTTGCTTGCATCAAACTTTTACTGTTTGTAGTTAAATTTGTTAATGAAATCTGCATGACTTTTTAAGTGAAAAAGCACTCACATCCAAATTTTAATTTTTTAAAAAAATCAAATCTATAAGATTTATAATGGATGAACAAAGTATGAAACACCAACATAAGAACATCAATTATAAAATTAAAGTTAAAAATGATTATTCTCACTCTGAATTAGGTCATTTAAGATTAGATAAGTGTCAAATGAGTATTTACACAATAATACCGCTCCCCCCTTAACATGGCTTACCAAATTTAAATTTTTGTTATATATATTTTTTCTCATTAATACTATAAATGGTTTTTTGATTAAAGTATTACTTTACAAGATCTAATCTTACTTTTTATTTTAATAGTCAGCAGTATAATGTTCTAAATTTAGTCCTACAATACACCATTGTTTGATACTTATGCCATAAGTTGGGTACCCTTTATATGAACTATCATATTTAATGAAAAATTCTGTAAATTATATTTCACCATTAATTTTAAAATTTTCTTATTATACATATAGTTTCATGGATAAAAGATGATTATTTATTATTATTTGATGAAAACCTATATTTATATAATTTAAAATATAATGATTACATTATTAAATAGATGAAAGAAATTTCTTGCTCCCAATAGGAGCATAGTAGAAAAATTTCCCATTAAAGTACAAATTGGCAATCAATTAAAATAGTTTGATTAAAAATAAATTAAAAAGTAGTTAATGTTTCAGTGCATAATTTTTTTTAAATTTTCCATTTTATTTTCCACTTTATTCTCAAAGATCATTAACTGAGAAGTTTTAAACAATAATTTTACTTCCACAATTTTTCCAAATAACACTGATTTATTGATTTTAGACTTTTCTTTCTAATGAGTATTTTAAAAATTTATATAATCCTTTTAATAATCTCTGATATTCAATTTTTGACAGAATTTGTATTTTATAAAATTTGATATGTTTTCTTAATTTAGTACTTAAAAAATGACCTGAGCTAACTAATTAGTGCTGATTCATTCAGAAATATATTATGAGAATTCTTTACCTTTTCAAGTATGTATATTGAGACAGAAGTTTTAAACATAAAAAAATTAATGGAGTAGGATTAATAATATTGGGTGATTATAATTAATAAAAATAAATATATTATTTATTAAATAAATTTAAACTTTATATCTAAGGCAAAAGTGATATTTAAAGTGAATGGTATCAAAAATTGTGGGAGCAATAAGTTCGATAATTGTAGTATTCTATATTATATTTATCAATACTTAATATTTAAGAGAAAATGATTATTTGAGTACATCCTGAAGGAGGATTAAAAACTAATTTAGTCTTGGATTACCACTAGTTTTTAAGATGTATTATCATTCACCCTATTGTAAATTATAATAGTTTTTTATTTATTTATTTATTTAGTTTTATATTGAGGAAGAGTTTAAGACTTTTAAAAAATGAAATGAAAAAAATAGTAATTCTCAATATTATTACGCCAAAATAATGTTTTTATTTTGAGAGGCAGTAATATATATTGTGGGATATTAAAAAAAATAAACTCATGTAGATAGTGATAAAAAAAAAAGAAGAAAATAAAAAAAGTTTATTTTATTTTTTTTAAAAATATTATATTAAAGCGATTAAAAAAATGATTCTTCTTTATAAAACTAAAAAGTTATTTATGATGATGAATAATAATAAATGTACAACTTTTAGTCATAATTCCGAAAAAAATTTTAAATTAATATTTTTGCAGATTTTTTTTTTTTTTAGGGATGCTTTGATTCTTATTCTCTCATCACTAATTTATATAAAATCAACTGCTTAACATCGAGAAAAGCTTTGATAAATAAATTATATGCTATGCACTAATTTAAGTCGTAATTAAATGAATTAATATCGATATTTGATGAAAAATTCTATTGCCATAAAAATACAAAAACCATAGAATCTAACTGAAAATATTCTGTGGTTTATTATAGTTATTTATCAAATATATTATTGATGTTATATTCATTATTTTTATTACAATTATGTAACAAAGAACCCCAAGTTCGTTAGTATTCTTGCTCTTGCGGCATCTCTGCATTGATTTCCTAGAGCTATCCCTTCTAATTGTACAGCTCTGCATACAAAGTGAATAAAATTCTCTAAATTGTCCAGTAGTATTATCACCCAGAGATTTGAAAGGTTTATCAAAATAACATTTTCTCAAATCAACCGGTGTTCAGTCATTTTAGCATTTATAGATGGAACTACAACAAAGTTCACTATTGAAGAGGGCAAAACTGGTCATCTTGATTTTTCTGGTTTAAAACCTACCATTTTTTTGTTTTACAGAACATATTATTAACAAAGCAACTAATAATAACAGTGATTCTCTAAAAGAATTAATCCAAATGAGTCATCATGCTATGATAATTAACTAGTATGATCTTATTAACAAACAAGAGTTATTATTTCATGAAATAGACCAACTTATTAGGCCAGTATTAGACATATATCAGAAATTTCAAAAGCAGAAATTTCTACAACCAAACCATTAGAGGAGGAATTGGAGAAATAAGAACAAATTTTGTGGTGAAAATTTTTAATGCAATGTTAAATTCTACTGCTGTTCTGTGATAAGAAAAGAATTTTGAACATTTGAGTAAGGTCCACAGGAGCTATTGCTGTTATCAGGAGCTTCCAGCATTAGCCATTATTTAATCTGAGCTAAATGGATAATGGTTCTTCGAGAATATTTGCCAGCCATTCTTTTACTTTTCCATTTTGTTCTTAGAAAATATTCTTGTATTGCTGAGCCAGTTCTGATGATTTGTCAGCTTTCAGTTCATCAATACTAGTTAGCTTTGATATTGATGAGTTTATTATATCAGTATTAATTTTATGAATAAATATTTAGATTTTGTAGCTGGTTATAATTCAGTACCTAATTATATAAATAAATATTAAATTATAACTAGATTATAAAATCTAAATATTTATTTATAAAATTAACATTGATGTAGTGAAAATTATAATATTAACTTCACTTTCTTTTTATAACATAAATAAATAATCGAATGTTTTTATTGTTTTGGAATCCATAAGAAGTTTGAAATGCCAGAAGTAACACAGTTGAGTTATAATCCATAAATACTGAGTTACAGAGTGCCTGATATTCTACCACTTTATTAAACCATAAGGGACAGGTTCCAACTTTGGATTCAATTTTTTCTTCTGGTAGAGCAAATCAAAATAATTATCCAATATTGGTAAATGAGCATTTAGTTATGCTTAGATAAAAGAGGCAAAACAATAATGAAAAAATGTTCAACCCTTCATTATATTACAATGGAAAAGTCTGGTCAGTTTTGTCTTAATCTTCACTTTTCTTTTATAAAAAGAAATTGAAGATTTCTTTTGCATTTTGCTAATTAAAGGCATATATGGAGAAAACATTTTATAATAGAAATGCAGGCAACATATTTCATAACTCAGCTAAATCTAGTTCTTTGAATGTTATCCTCATTTTATCAGGTAGTAATTTTTTAGTTTCATATAAATATGTATTATCATGTTTATTGCACAAAATATATTTATTTTTGACCTATTGCTGGCACTTTTTAAATTGAGAGATTATATGTATATAAATTGTCTATACTAAACTCAATCTAATTATAAGGGAGTTGAACTCAGACTTTCAAACTCCCTACATTTA
Source organism: Epiperipatus broadwayi (assembly GCA_028023455.1). Taxonomy (NCBI): domain Eukaryota; kingdom Metazoa; phylum Onychophora; class Udeonychophora; order Euonychophora; family Peripatidae; genus Epiperipatus; species Epiperipatus broadwayi. The sequence goes on along the minus strand of JAQFVV010002022.1, from coordinate 8,112 downwards.
TCCAATCAATATTATACATCTGAGACACATGACCACAAACATGTAAAAAAGATATGGACAACATGGATATGGCCATAATATTGGCATCAACAAGGGCTTTGAGCATTCTATCCTCAGATTTTCAATGAAATGGATGGCTGAAGAATTGGAGAGTAGAGAAGATTGAAGCTTATTCATTGAAGTTTGAAGATTTGCTATCGTAATATAAACTAAGTACTGATTTTATATATGAGTGGGAGATTGTGATCTGGGCTGGCTGATGAGTGCTGGTTTAGTGCAAAATAAGTATATTGAAAATCATTTATTTTTTTACATGTGTGTGGTCATGTGTATTTGTTGTATTAAATGAATTGGATAGATGTACGAATCTTAAAAGTCTAAGTTCAAGTCCCTTATAATTACATTAAGTTTAGTATAGACAATATACATATATTTAAATATTACATATTCAGCCTATATTCTGCCCATTACTCTTCTGTGTAATTAAAAGGACATATTAAGGTTCTATGTGTGAGGGATCAGACTGACTTAATGTCAACATGGGTAATATTGGCATAAACAAGGGCTTTGGATCCTCAGATTTTCTATGAAATGGATAGTTGAAGATTTGGAGAATGGAGAAGATTGAAGCTTATTCATTGAAGTTTGAAGATTTGCTATCTTAATATAAACTGAGTACTGATTTTATATATGGGTGGGCGATTGTGATATGAGACCAGCTGATTAGTTCTGATTCAGTGCGGAAGATGTATATTGATCATTTATCTTTTTCACATGTGTGTGGGCATGTGTATCAGGTGCATAAGTTGAATTGGATAGATGTAGGGAGTTTATATATAAAAATGAAATTTCCGGGTACATCAGTGTATAATTTATTAAATATATATATATAAACCAACATTTCTATCAGATCACACTGACATTAACTGCATAACAAATATTATAAAATAATTGTAGATGCACTGTAAATACATATATAACAATAACGAACCATTCTATTAATAGAAAATAGAAATAATAATTATAAGAAATTATTTAGATTAATAATTTAAATTAATAGCATTATAAGCAAACCTAAAGACCCAATCCCTCTTGAAACCCATGAATTCTATGAAATTCCATGTGCATTGTAAAGCTTCTATATAGGTCTGACTAATCATTGTATCAATTCTAGAAGAGATGAATATATTAATGCAGTTAAAAACACTATTCATAGCAATATTATCTCTCCATGCTATAGATAGATCTATATTGATTTTTCTATTGTACCAACAAACATGATGATACATGCAAATTATCTTCTATTTGGAATTTTTTTTTTAGAAACTCATTATTCTAAATAATTTCTTATAATTATTATTTCTATTTTTCATTAATAGAACGTTCATTATTGTTATACATCAGTGTTTACAGAGCCTTTACAATTATTTTATAATATTTATTGCCCAGTTGATGACCAGTATGTCTTGGTTGAAACGTTAATTTGTATATATTCAATAAATTATACACCTATGTATCCGGATAATATTTCATTTATAGCTGTAGCCCGTGAAAATCTTTGACTTAATATATATATATATAATGTTAGATAATAGGGAAAATTTATTTTCATTTTGATTTTAATTTGTATGTTTGTTAATATTATGAATATTTAGTTTTTTCAGAATTTAGATTTTTTTTTAAGAGGTCAAAATTATTTTTTATTAATTGATCAACTATTTCAAATCAGTTATATACAGTGTTGTGTGTGGGTATATATATTATTTCTTTTAAAAAATTATTTGACACAATTTTTTTTCTAAATTCATCATCTTTTATTTATGTATTAAAAACAAAACATCGCATTATTAATCTCTAACTTAATTCTTCTTGAGATAACACAGCTTTAAATAGCTCACTCTTGAAAAAAATCTGTCCAGTATTATTAAAAATAGTGAAGAAAAAGACAATTATTGTTTGGTTAAATACAGGATAGTAAGAATAGGTAGACATTCATTTACTGATCAGTAATTGGATAGTTATCTAGATTGACTACATAGCCTAAGTATTTAAGACAATAATCATTGGCTATTTTGTAACGTATATATATATTTGTTTTGCTCTGATTCAAACAGCCACAAGCAATGTTCCCGATAAGTGCATGCATATCACGAGCTTTTTTATATATTTATTATATAGAAAGGAAATGCTTTTTTTTAAATTAAAAAAAAAATATTGCTTATATTTTTTAAGTAATTTTATTTCTTTTGATTTTTTTTCTAACTGTGACCAAATTTTATCTGTAAATAATCTTTTTTATATTTTAGAAAGAAAAACAAGTTATTTCTCTCTTTTTCTTGTCAATCTTCCATTCTCACTCGACTTGCATCTATGTCCATTGTAAATCTTCCTACAAATTTCTATCTTTAATTTCACTATCTATTGCCTCGTTGCACCCGTTCTTTTTTCTAGAGATATCCAATTTAATATTAATGTTGATAATTTTTCCTGAGACATCCAGTGAACATGTTCATATCATTTCAATTGTCTTGTTCCAGTGACATTTACTATAGTGTGTTTAATATTTATTATTTTTCCAGATTCCTTTATTGCTTATTTTCCTTGAGCTTCTTTCAGGTTTTTACCAATAATTCACTTCTATAGTGATCTCATTCCATTATTTTCTTCAACTGTCAAACTTCATTTTCATATGTAATGATGCTTTTCATTGTTGCACCACATATTCATCATTTATTTATTTTGATATATTCTGATCTCCAATATTCCATTTGAAATCGCTATAGCTTTTCTAAACAGGCAAAACTCTCCATACAGTAGTGCCACCCTGTGCCACTACTGTATGGAGAGCTTTGCCTTGTTTATAAACAATTATGTGCTAGTATAAGAGATGGTGATCATGTGATGTATAGCTTTTCTACCTAGTAGAAACTATTTATTTATTATGTAGAGAATTAAGTAAATAGTTTATACTTTGTGGCTAATTATGAATCAAAATATATAAAATGTGCTAACACGCACAAGCACACAAAGCTAAAAACAAATAAAGCAAATATATATTATTTTAATATCTATTCATTAAATGGCTAAGCGCTTTCAAGGTTCAAGTCCTCATAATCATAGCCGTATTACAAAATATAATAAATTGACTCAGAGTGATGCAAATTTATGCAAATGAAATAATTATGCATTCCATTTCTTGGATATTTTGTAGCAAGAGTTTTTTCTATTGATGGCATCGCCATCTCTAGATATAAAGAAAGCTGACACCTCAAGTGGTCTATAATATTGCCTGCCCTGAAAAATTTTGTAGATCATCATATTATGGTGAGACTAGGGCCTCTCTCTCCACTAGGCTATCGCAACACACTTATTCTTATAATAAAGTTTTGTTGGACACTTCTCATAGTTTAGTTTTTGCGCAGCACCGTGCTTCAGCTGGGCACGATTGTCAATCGGGAAATCCAGTGATGGTATGCAGAGAGCAGCATGATCTAAAAAAAAAGATAAAAGAAGCTTTCTTTATATCTAGAGATGGCGATGCCATCAATAGAAAAGACTCTTGCTACAAAATATCCAAGAAATGGAATGCATAATTATTTCATTTGCATAAATTTGCATCACTCCAAGTCAATTTATTATATTTTGTAATACAGCTATGATTATGAGGGCTTGAGCGCTTAGCCATTAAATGGATAGATATTAAAATAATATATATTTGCTTTATTTGTTTTTAGCTTTGTGTGCGTGTTAGCACATTTTATATATTATGTAGAGAATTGTTCATGCTGTACAAACTAATCATTATTATCTTATAAAACTGATTTCCATGATGAATTTGTTTCAGAATAAGATTTATAGAAACAACTGATCGACTTATTTTATAATGGCTTTCCTGTTCTACATCTGATACACATCGATGTTTTTCGGGGATGGGGGTGGCGAAGATAAGAGTGCCATATTGATAATAGTACTATTTTATGTTCTATTTGATCTATGGATACAGCACTAGTTCTCGTTACCATTACATTTTTTTTATTAAAGTGAATGAAGCAATCATATTAGAAATTGTTAAAATTGGAGCTTTATCTTTTATTGTACAGTACTCGTTTCGTAGCTCTAAGCTATTTAAAACAGTGCTAACAAACATTTAAATCTTATATCAAAACATTTAATTTGTTTATTACATACTATTTTATGATTATTTTTAAACTCTTTAGTTTTTTTATATCTTTGATATAGTTTAGAACGATATTTTATATTTTTATGCGAATTGCTTAATTATGAGAATAATTAACAGAACTCTTAATTTTTTTAATATTTGCACCTGAAAAAAATTATTAATTAAGAAATAAAATCCAAATGTTACAAAATAATTAATCACAAAATAATTCAAAATGACATTATTGAAACTGATAATATATTCTTTAAAATAGCCATCTAGTAAATGTATGTCTTTTCTATATTAATTAATTAAAAACAGTTATAAAACAAACAAAATAGCGGCCCCAACTATAGTGCAAAAAATAGTGTACATATTATTTCCTCCCATGTCTTGTCGTGGATACTGTAATAAACCACATAGAATATTCATTTTAATATATATGTGTGTGAGTGTTTTCAATGTGTATATAGTACACAGACTTATAATACAAATTAAAATTTTATATAGATTTCAAAACCACTGTTTTCTTGTTAGATTGGAAAACTTTAGAATTTAAAATTAATTTACAGAAATTATTTAAAAGAAGGATTTCCAGGTTTATTTAAAGAGAACTAAGAATAATTTATCAAAAAAGTTCACGAGATTTTTGGAACTGTATTAAATTCCTTGCACATTCTCTCTTAAAAAAAAAAGTACACTCTGCATAATGATACGAAAATGGAAAAAATGATCTTTATCACTATTTAAATTTGAATTATGATAAATAACAGTGATAATATTAGCTATGAAATTTTATCTTATAATAACAATGAAATATTAAATCTTAATGAAATATCTTCAGAGATTGTTGTTACATCTATTTCCCAATATAAAAATAAAAAGTTTGATGAAATTTATTTATCTGTAAGGGGTGTGTCTAGTCATTGGTTTTCATATTAGTATATTTCCAACTGTTAGATATACTTATCATTTCAGTCCATCTTTCACTTTAGCTCAATCCTATCGTAACTATTTATCAGCCTAAAAGTCAGACCGATCTCTGTTTTGCACTGGATGCGCTTTTTTTAAACGCCCAGTTCACTTCTTTTTTTCCAGTGAAGAAGACATATATAGCTCATATTGTAATTTTTTTTATAAGTGCATATGAACTAATTATTATTATTATTATTATTATTATTATTATTATTATTATTATTATTATTATTATTATTATTATTATTATTATTATTATTATTATTATTATTATTATTATTATTATTATTATTATTATTATTATTATTATTATTATTATTATTATTATTATTATTATTATTATTATTATTATTATTATTATTAGATAAACTTCATATATATATATAAAAGACTTGAACTAGACTTTCAAACTCCCCAAAGCTATCCAATCCATCCTATACAACTGATATTATGACCACTATATATGAAAAAGATAAATGATTTCCAATATATGCATTTTGTGCTGAATCAGCATTCAATTTGGTCCAGATCACCATCTCCAACACATATATACAAACACTGCTCATTTTATATTAAGATAGTAAATTTTCAAACTTTAATGAGTGCTGGTTCAGCATGAAATACGTATATAGGAAGTCATTTATCTTTTTCACATTGTATGTGGTTATATTTATCAGTTGTATAAGATGGGTTGAATAACTGTGGGGAGTTTGAAAGTCTGAGTTCAATTCTTTATAATTAAGTTTAGTATAGACATATACAAGTATTTAAATATTATATATATATATATATATATATATATCCTGAGACATATAACCAAAGACATGTAAAAAGAATAAGTTAGCTCAGATTACAATCTCTTACATATATCATCATTTATTCAGTATATATATATATATATATATATATATATATATATATATATATATCAAATTACTATAGTTTAATTGACAAGGTTCAACTTTCTGTAATCACAACTTTAATAACTATTTCTTTATAGAAATATATTAATAACTTTTACTAATCATTTATTAAACTGAAGATTGTCTCTAGCCCGAATATGCTCTTTAATTCTCAACTAATAATATGTGTATGACCTTATCTATCAGCATCCAAGTTTCCTTGCCCATGTTGACATTTTTGATAACTTTCACTACACCTCTTACCTTTAATATATATATCTCCAATTTAAGATTAAGGAAAAACTACGAAAGTAGCACCTACATAGAAAAAATGATTTGGAAGCAAATAAATAATTATAGACCTACAAATATTTTTTTATATTTCAGTTAAAAGTTGTAAATATTTACTTAAATATTTAATTGTTCATTTTTTCAAATGGCTCTGGTTAATAACAGCATAAATTTGTGCTAATACATGACAAATATCGATAAATTAGTATAAAATTATGATAAATAAAAATTACCAGATATTTTTTATGTAGATTTGAGTAAAGTATTTGATAAAGTGTATCATTATTAATTTATTAGATAGGTTTCATTTCATATTTTTAATAATGAATGGAAATATTTCATTTTCCTCATTTGTGCAGCCTTTATTTCTAATTTCAATTATTTTCTACATAGTAAAAATATATATTATTGTGCTGATTACATAAAAATAGTCAGTACAATTTCTGATGTCTCAGACCATTTAAACTTGCAGGATATGCTAGAAAGTCTTTGTAGTTGGTATATTAAAAATGGTAAGAATTTTAAATATTGACAAAAGTAAAGTAACTTTTATTAGGAAATCTAGAAAATGTATGTATAATTACACAATACATTTTTTCAGATATTGTTCACAAAGACTGAGAATAATTTTCTCTAGTAAATGATCTTTTATAGCATATATTTTGTATAATATAATAATAGCTCATAAAATATTAGGTTCTATTTTAAGATAAGTAATAGTTTAATTTATGTACCATATTTATGTTTTCTGCATCCTTACTTTTAATGGTCTGTTATATGAAATTGTGATACTATCACTTTGATTCGGAATGTTCAACAGCTTTTCAAAATCTTATACCACTTAGAAACAAATCTGTGAATTTAAATTATGATGTATTTAATAGTAGACTTATAAGGTACATGTTCATATTGTAAAAATGGTGAAAGGGGGAGCACATACTTCTAATTTACAAGGAAAATTGCTAAACTAAACTATTAAAATAAAGAAGCATTCCATATACTCATTTTAGTTGAGAATTTTTTTTTAAAATCAACCCTAATTAGATTATTATATTTTTATAAAAAATATTTTTAAACCATCAATAACTTTCAAAAAAGTAACTTCACATTTATTGTACTGTGCAAACTTTTTTTGGTGTATTACTTGCACCTATTGCTGCTCTTATTTAAAAATAAAATTAAAATAACAAATATAAAAATTATTTTATAATCAATACTTTTATTTATTTTGCACTAAAACAAATAATTATTTCTTCAACCACAATTGAGATTTTTATATTTAACTTAAAATAAAAGTGTGTGTGTTGGGGGGGGGGTGTCAGAAATTAATTAAGTCAATCCCTTGTTATAAAAAAACAGGGATTTAATTAATTTTTGGAATCCCTCACACTTTTATTTCAAGTTAAATATAAAAGTCCAATTGTAGTTTAAGGAACAATTTTTTTTAGTGCAAAGTAAATAAACATGTTCATTATAAAATATTTTTTATATCTATAATTACTTAGTTTTTAGCATTAACATTATAGTCAAAGATTTTTGTTTTTAATTTTAAATGATACTAAAATACTTTTAAGGTTAAAATTAAAATCATAAGTATTAAATCAAGTTGTTTACAATATAGTTTGTTCATCTTCCCACTGCTGTGTATTTAAAAAACTAGGTAATCTATCTAAAATATTTTAATATTATATTGTGTTGCCATTGATTTATAGGGAAGATACCAAATTTGAACACAGTATATTTAATATAATATAACGATCCAAACGAAGTGGTAGATCGCATCGC
>JAQFVV010002021.1:0-37584 GCA_028023455.1 Epiperipatus broadwayi | reverse complement strand
GAGCAAGATTACTATATTTAAATCTTAATCAATAAATGCTAGTTATCATTGCCCTAAAAAAGTACTTGGTAGCATTTTGATGTGGCTGATATGTGATATCTAAGGCACCCCCTCTCCCCCCTTACACAAATTAAAGTAATATATTGATACAGATATATATTTCACACAAATAAAATTATGAGTGCATAAAATAAACAAATAAATGAAATACGATAAATAAATAAATGGCTAGTATTTTTGAAGGAATACATTATCAAAGCTGTGGCTAAATGAATTGCGAAGTAAAACTGTTGCTATAAGAAATGCAAAGTGTATGCAAATTTAGCATTACAACATTTTACACACAGCTTTGATAATGAAGGTAAATAAACACAATAGCCATTTATTTATTTATCATATTTCATTTATTTGTTTTCTTTACACACTCATAATTTTATTTGTGCGAAATATATATCTAATATATATTACTCATTACAAACACAGACACAAAGCGATTATTAATTAAAATAAATATTTTTTTTAAAAAAATAAAATAAAATATTTACATTTATTTAAAATATGTTTTTGTTTTCCTTTGTTGGTAGTAAAACTCATTTCAATGTTAATAGATATACAGATTATAGTGACATAATCAAGAGTAGATCTGATATAGATGAAATGCAAATGAAGACTTTAATGAGTTTTATCTTCTTATATTTTAACGCGTATATATGTTTGTGTACAAGTAAGCTGTATATAACTAACTTTAATAGTGACCGGGGTAATATTTATATGTACATCCGCACATAGTAAGAGGCTTAATACGCCTTATTCAGTTCTCCCCATCATATCAAGAAAGTTACTTTTTAATTCTCAGAATTTGTATACAAAATAATTATAGAGTGGTTTGCGTATTTTTCTAAACATTTTTTAAATTATTTGTTGAGGTATGATTTTATATATTGAAGCGGTGAATATCATCTGTACGCAGATATACTTGCTTCATTTTACTTAAAACCAAACTATCTCCCATGGTGTATAAAATGTAATATTAAAATCCGCACACATTTGTAATAGGTGCGTGTGTGTATATATAATATTATGGCATCTTTCTAAAGCTAAAATCTAAATTATTTAAGTTAAGCATTTTACAGTTAAAAGAAACATATATAAAAACTGAAAACCATTAAATAAGAATGTAAAAGTAGACAATGGGAGAGGGAAGAAATATAAGTGCGGTGCATCTTTATCCACAAAGGCAATCTTGAAAATAGCTACAGTCAAACACCTTTGGATGTTCAAAGGTGTCAAATGTAAAATAAAACAAAGAGCAGGAAACCAAATGGTCGACTAGTAGGTGTGAGGAAGTAAAGAGCAAAGAGTACTGTAATAAAAATAATGGATTCGAAATCCATTAAGTCAAATTAGAAAATGTAACCCCTAGCAAAATTATAGCATGGGGCTTTCTTTGGGATTATTCACTTATATTTGTATTTATTTTTTGCATATAGTCCTGACCTAATAAATCATGTATTGTATGTTATTCATTAACTCATATTTACTGGCTTAACTTTATTTCACTAATTTTAGAATCTATAAAAAGTTATAAAATGATTTCTTATAGTTTACTTTGAATGATGGATATTCCGTCCTGCTCTTAAATCTTGAGGGATATCTAAGCAAAACCTCTTAGATTTTAAACTCAACAATAACAAGATTTAAAAGTTATTCTTTTAAAGTTTCTCTTCTTACCCCCCCCTCCAATCATATCAAAGCATATTGTTTAGATTCTAAGAAATATGAGTGTGGGTATTAAATTTAACCAAGGATGGCTAGCATTTATTGATTAAGGTTTAAATATAGTAATCTTGCTATATATAAATTATTTGATTTATAATTTAAAATGAGAAAATGTATTATTATTATGTACTTTTTTAGGCAATGATAACTAGCATTTATTGATTAAGATTTAAATATAGTAATCTTGCTCTCTCTATATATAAATTATTTGATTTATAATTTAAAATGAGAAAATGTTAATTTTTCGTGTTTTGGCTTTTTTTTTTAACTGTGCATTTTGGCGGGTTTTTCCAAGTCACGTGACCCAAGTTCTAAATTTTTTCTGTTTTCGCATAGTTTTTTATCCCTTAGATGTGTCAGACAATGTTTTTGGCTATTTTTGAAATTCAAAATGGCGGAGATCGCATACTAAATTTGCACCACTATAGTTGATATATGTGTGTATGCTGTAATTGTTTAGTTTTATGATGGATTGAACTTGGAGAGACCTTCATCCTGCAATGGATTGATAATGGTTGATGATGATGATGATATAAAGCTAAACAATTACAGCACTTGAGATTAAATCTTCTGAAGTGATTATTGCTATTTTAATTGATTTGCTCCTTTAATCATAATATTTCATAATCTTTACAATAAATAAATGACCATCTTTCATTGCACTTGATATATTATAAAGAGAAATATGTAACTTGGGTTGGAGGAATTATATTTAAATTGTTCATTATCAACTCCTCCCTCTCTTAAAATTTTTCATATTTGCAACATTTTTTTTACAATTGTTCATTATCATCTCTTCTCTCGCTTTTTTGAAAGACCTCAGTGAGAACATTAGATATATTTGCAACATTTTATTTTTAACATTAAACCATTATTCCATATGGTATACTGATAATCTTTACATTATTTATTACAAATGTAAGCTTACAAACAAAAGACATTCTAAAAGTTAATATTTGAACTTTGCTAAATAAAAAAATAAAGTACTAAACTGAATTCTTAACTGTAACAATGGTACTTTTTGTTACTGGATCATAAATTTGTCTCTTCATTAACTTGTCTTCTTAAAGTCAAATATTTTCAAATAAAATCTAGCTGTAATTAAGCATTTCTTTGATTTAAAATAAAAATTTCACAAATATAATGCATAAATTAACTTTAATTGTCTTTTCAAACTACTAAAATGAAACACCCATTCAGAATTGTATTTATGCAAAGTAATCTACCAATCAGTGATACCTAGACATTGTCACCCTGCTTTCATATCCAAATTTTGAATGAGGTCTATAGAATACTGACATCTTCAGATTTTTTTATTAACTAATAATTTTAATTAATGATTTCTAAGCAAAAGAAAGAGTACTGGCAAAGTAATATTATGGATACATATGAAATAATAAATAAAAGCAGATGCAATATCAGTGCCATTGTAATGCACTAATACACCTCAACATAAGCAATTTTGTGGTGATAAGAAAATATGCTAAATCAATTGAGAAATATATTAAAAATTAACTTTAAAATGATTAACATTCTAATTAGAAAAGTTTTAAAATGAGAAGAAATTGCTCTACTTTGTTGACTAAAATATCAATTAATTTAAAACTAATATGCCATATATTTTTTAATTGATTTAAAACTTTCTTCTCTAGCCAAAATTGATTAAGACATTCCTTTATATAACACAATGTATAATAAAAGATATTCACTCTTTTTATTTCAAAGATTGTCTAACATTGTGAATAGAATACTGATCTATTATTAATAACACTAGTTATTTCAGAAGTTTTAATCTCAATTATATATATATAGAAAAAGAGAGGGGTGTGTGTCCATTGGTAGGTGGGTATATGATTTTTGAATAAGTATGTGCATTAATTGATATTTGTTAATTTAGTAACAGAAAATTAAAAATGTGAAATTCAATGATGGTTATATGATGTCATTATGACTCTCACACTGATGGTTTGATAGGAATGGCAAGAATAGGAGGCTCTGGAAATCAAAGTCCATGGATCATTGTCCAGCTCAGCCACTTCCAGTGCTCAAACATCTTATGACCCTCTCATCACTCTTTATATAAAAAGAATTTAAAAAAAGTAGTACCACTGTAACCAACATTTAATGGCTACATGATATAAGTGAGCCAAAAAATCAGATGCTATTTCTCTGAAATAGTATAAATATAGAATTACTTTAATTATATTAAATATATATAATATTAATATCATCTATGTTTTTTTTTTACTTTTTATAATGCTTGTTTTACAACCCACTAAATGGTTTCAATTGTCTCAGCAATTTTCTTCAGAACTTCTTTTTTTATATTTCAACATGCTTAACTACTAAATTCAGAAAGTTTAAAAAAAAAGTTTAAATTTAGCTATTAAAAATTTGGAAATATAAGTAGAAATTCTGAAAAGATTGTTGGGCCAATCGAAATCATCTATTGTGTTGTAAAAAATATTGTAAAAATTAATAAAAAACATAATGATATTAATATTACATGGATTTAACTGGCTTAATGCAATAAGAACGATAAAGGTTATAAATGTAATGTCATGTAAAATTTACCAAGTCCATGTTAAATATTAATTAGACTGCCTTCTAGCTGCTATTTTCAATAGCGTTTTTACTATAAAAAGTTACTGAACATGGCAGCTAGAGAAGCAATTTAATTATTATTAAAATAGACTTATAATTATAAATTTATTTAACTTACATAAGTAATATTTACTAAGGCAATAAACCTAAAGCTATGTGCACTTACTCTTCCAATGCATAAACCTTGTGGTTAAGACCTGTGGAGGTCCCTACCTTCTCATTTTCAAGCACACATGCTTTAGGTTGATACCTTAGTAAATAAAATGAACTTTGTAAATTTCACTAACATTATATTTATTAAATATTGAATTTTGTTGTGTGTTATTCTGATTAGAAATGATTAATTTTAAACAAACATATACCATTAATTTTAGATAGATTTTACAATTTATTTTTTCCAATTATGCTTTTCATTTCACAACAATGCAGTATGACAACTCTTTATACTATAATCAGCAATTTATTATACTAATAAAAAATAAATTTATGAATAGCTGCTTATTTTTGAGGTTGTTTTATTATGGGATTAATTTATTGTTTTTCTGAGAGAGGTCTGTACTCTGGAGTTTTTTAAAAAGTAACATCACAGGACAATTATCTAATAACTAAATATATAGTTGTGTAGTTTATACTCAATCCATAAATTAATGTGTTAGAGAAGTAATTAGTAATTTTTGGAAAAATAAAGGAAAGTGGATTTTCCAAATGAAAGAGTATATTAATTTATTTCTTGTGACCTACAATTATTTTTTGAGAGAAATACTTGTGTTATTATCCTGTCTATCAAGCTAGGCAACCATTTTTTTGATTATAGTTTCAAGAGCATACAAGCTAAATCTTGAAAACAAAATGGAACTGACAAGAAGCGAGTCATATTTAACATTTACAGTTTTTTTTATTGTTTTTTTTTTTTTTTAAATTTGCAAAAATTAATTATAATATTTCTCCTCTTATTATTCATTATTTTTGTATTAATTTAACTTTATTAATAATAATAATGAAAGAAATGTATAAACATCATATCATGCTCTTAATGTGGTCTTTTCATGAGGGTAGGATTTTATACCCTTGGAAATATTTCACTTTATGTTATTCTGTCAAATAAATATCTCAACTTTTCATCACTTTGCCAAAATGGTAGGGACAAAAATAAAAATGTTATCTACAAACAACCTATGATAATAGTTAATAAAAGCAAGTCATATATAACGTGACATTACTTTTATAAGCTTGTATGTTTGGAGCATGTTTGCATGTTATAATATAAACAAAAAAAAAAAATTAATCTTCTGAATGGATATGTGTAATCCATTTATTAATTTTTATAACTAAGACTTATTAAGCAAAATAAAACTGAAAAAAAAAACAAAAAACTTAACTGAAATACTTTTGGTATAATTTTTTGTAGACAGGATAATACACAAGTACCTTTTTTTATTATTATAAATGAATGAAAGTAAAAGGCTTAGGATTTGAAAGGTGGGAACTTTTTGAGAAATTTATATATCTATAGTGGAATTTTCAGAAGAAAAAACACTCTATATTAATTCTTTCTTTTAAAAAAATACTAAATAAAAATGGACATGGAAACTTCCCAACTAAAGGTGTAGCATAATTCGATTATACTTTTGTTAACAAAAAATATGTATTTCATGACTCATGGGATATTTAACACAGAAGTGATAATCAATTCGTGAGATCAAGATATGTTATTATAAAATTAGAGGGAAAATAATTATTTTTTAAAAAACAACAGTATTAATTGTTGATACCTTCAAAACATCCAATGAATTGAAATTAGAACTTGAAAATCATTTTTAAAATATTAATATATTTTAAAGATAGTTCAGACTTGAATGAAATCAATAAGAAAACAATTGATACATTACTAAGAATTGCTATAAAGATTGCTGATTTCAAGATCATACATGAAGAGAAAAAAAGAATATGGACATTTTTAAAATGAGCCATTAAAAATATTGAATATCTAAAGTTTTGAAAAATCCATAGAAAAAAAAAGTTAATAATGATATAAAAAATATATTAGTGAATTGGAAAAGAAAATTATAGAAGGGAATAAAAATCTCAAAAGTGTAAACTAATATCTGCTATTGGAAGAAAAATTATTTCTTCAATAAGAAGAAATAATGGAATCATTACTAAGGAAGTGAAGTGAAATCATGAAATAAGCAGAAGAGTTTTATAAAGAATTATATAAGAATTAAAAAAGCCGGCAATGTATACCATACAGTTATTACATCTATTGGATTGCCCGGAATTTTAAATGATGAAGTGAGATGTATCATTAAATTTATGAAAAAGGAAAGGTACAAGAAATAATGGAATTATAATTGATATCTTTAAAAAAATCAGATGAATAAAAAGAATTTTTTGTAAAGATATATATCAAATGTCTAAATGCTAAATAAGTACCAATTATTGGAAGAATCCAGTTGTAATATTGATATTTAATAAAGATGATTAAAAAGACATTAGAAATTACTGATCGATCACTCTTCAATCAACAAAATCTTTACTAAAATAATTACACTTCTTCTATGGTGAACATTGGATTTTAACCCCCACCCCAAACAAAAAAAACAACTGGATTTAAAAATGTTTTTTTGCCATGAATCACACCCAAATATTGAGAAAAGTTATAAAAATAATCAGTGAAATCTGAGTTGTAATTATGGTTTGGTCTAGTAGTTTATCGAAAGGCATTTGATTTCATAAGTATTTCTGTGGTGATTTAAAGTATTGGATGATCAAGACATAGACCTGTGATATTGATATATTCTGAAGAATACTTTCAAAATGCAATAGCAATGATTAGATTATGATGATAGTAAGAAGACTAATATGGAGAAGAGTGTTTCTTAAAGTGATTCAATAGCTTTAAAACATTTTACAAGAAGTATTTTGTGGAGTAAAATGGAAAACTAAAGGTGTAAAAGTAAATGAATATTATTAAAATCATCTAGATTTTGCAGCTGATGTAGTTTGTTCTTGCAAATAATGCTTCAGAGCTACAGAAATGTTACAAAAGTTATTAGATGTAAATAATAAAATGGGACTAAAGATAAATGTGAAAAAGATTAATATAATGTTCAATGGACTTTCTCAGAAGAAAAAAATAAAGATTGAAAATCATGAAAAAGTTATCAGCTATGGATATCTTAGATTATTAATACAGATGGAAATATAAAGAATGAAATTAATTGTAGAATTAAACTTGGATGGAGTGCTTTTAGTTACAATTTCTTAATATCAAAAGGAAAGATATCTATATGCTTAAAATTTTCCTAGTATATGGTTTTATAATTTCTTACATATGGATTGGATACGTGGATACTTGATAGAAAAGGTACTTGGAGACTTCAAAACACTCAAAACAGTACAGAGAAATGTATGTTTGGAGTAGAACAAACAGGTATCACTGACATTATTGAAAGAATTAAGAAACTGAAATGGAATTGGGCTTGATATACTTCCAGAAGGAGTGATAATATGGCCAATTGAAGTCTTAAACTGAAACCCAAGGAATTATAAACGATTTAAAAAAATAACCACATAAAAATGGATGGAGGAATTAAGAAAATTTGCTAGTGTTGTAGAAAATAGAGATTAGGAGTTGGAGAAAGGGCGTGAGCTCTTCATCTTGCAAAAGATTAATAACAAATAAAAATGATGATAGTCTGTAATGAAAACTTGTACCGTAAATAATCTAGTTAATATGTTGCACACCGATTTATCAGTGAGAAATGACTATTAAATAAATCTATTACTATCAAGTCCCATTGTTAAATTTATATAATGAGAAAAAAAACGTGATTGGAAAACACTTGGTTTATATTCACAATTATGTTAGGGCTAATATATAATTATCTTTTATAGTTATTACCAGTTTGTTTTTACTTTATGTAAATTTAACAATTTGTTTCACTCATGAGCCACACCTTAATGGAGTTGACTGAGGAATGCACAAAGTAATAATTATTTTTAGATGTTTTATACTGCTTTTCAAATCTCACAAGACACTAATTTTTTGCAGAAGTATTATATAGTCTTTGTAGAATTTATATATACTTTTCAATTACTCCATCAGGATATTAAATCTTTGTAAAAGTTAGATGCAGTTTTCAGTTTCTCAGTTAATATAATGTCTTTAGTATGAATATCATTATGTTCTTTACTACTTTTTACAATGCATTTTTACAACTCATTACTAACAGTTTCAATTGCCCCAGTAATCTTCTTCAGAATTCCTACTATGTTCTGAAGAAGTTTGCTGGGACAATCAAAACTGTCAATAGTGAGTTGTAAAAAGCATTGTAAAAAGTAATGAAGAACATACACGATATTAATATTATATGGATTTGGCAATGCAATAAGAAAGATAAAGTTATAATACTTCATAAAGAATAATAACTTTAGACAGTAGGTAATAAACATGAAAAAAGTAATAATGCAATGATCAAATGAGAATTCTTATAGCAGATGATTTCAAAAGCGGTATAATACAGATAACATCTGGGATTAACTGCCATTGAGCTTGGATACATGGACTTATGGCTCAGACTGCTAATGATGAACACTATTCAATATTCAACTTAACCTAAACTCCAACTGATTTAAAAGTCATTTATATAGTTATAATTGTTTATAAAAAATAGAAAAAAGTAGGATATTAACCAGAATCATCTACTTGTATACATATTTACCAATATATTATATTGAATTTCACAATTTTGTAGATTAACAAATTTAAGAATCTGATAAATACATAAATTACTTCATTAAAGATAATTTGGGTAATTATTTAAGATTTTGAACTGTATCTGCTTCTGCAGAATCAAGTTTGCAAAAGTAATCAAGTAAATAGATTAGTAATAATCATTCCTGTATTTATCTAAAGTGGATGGTTTCAAAGGTGTGAATTGAGTTAGTTTGACATTTGTAATTCAAAATGTAATTATTTAATATAGATAAATATTTTTCGTATAATAGAGATATATATGAGAGACGATGACCTGGACCATCTGATGAGAGCTGGTTCAGCACAAAATGCATCTTGAGAGTCATTTGTCTTTTATTGTATCTTTGTTTATATGAATTTAAAAGAATATGGGAAGTATTGATGTTATTTAATATATTTATAAAAGATATTACAAAAGGGGAAAAGAAATGTGAATAACTCCATGTGTGTCGTGCTTAATTTAAAAAATTCAGTTATATTAATTTTTAATTGAGTTTTAAAGTTTATATCTATGCTAGAGATAATCTTTTGTTTTAGTAAATGATTAGTAATAATCATTACTGTATTTATCTAAAGTGGATGGTGTCAAAGATGTGGGTTGAGTTAGTTTGACACTTATAATTTAAAATATAATTAAATAGAAAAAACAAATCAAATCACTAATTATCAATTCTATTAAAAGCATGCTTGTTTGCATTTCATTTATGAATCATAAGGATACAAATGAAATACATACACATTTTATTATAAGACTACTGATCTGGATGCAGTCTAAAAGAATAATAAGTTAAGATTGACTTAAGCATAGATTAGATTGTTTTGTAATGAGTTACAAACCAAGTGACAATTATTTTTTATGATTTCAATCTTTTATCAAATTTGTAGACATCTCAAACGTTAAGTTTACTGACGACCAAAATAATTATGAAATTTAGTTCATATCTGAGTAGAGATTATCATAAGAAATTATATTTAGAATTCAATTGAAATGAATAAATGATGATTTTATACAAATCGATATATGCTAGAAATCTAAATGGTATTGGTCATTTAATCAATTCAGTCACACCAAATAGCTATATGATGCAACTGTTTGCAGGTATGCATAACTTTTGGACATATTTTAATAAAATCAAATGTTGACCTTTAAACGTGACTTTATTTGGATAATTCTAAAAGTAACAAAAAATGTCTGATTATATTTTGAAAGCATTCATTCGTAAGCACTTCTTTTCAAAAATCATGTGTACATATTATATTTACCAATATCATATTTAATAATGATTGACTTTGATGGTTCCATTCAAAATATGATGGTGATATGTCTTTTATCCAAACTATTATCAAAACTTTATGCCACATAATTTGACACAGTAGTGGAAGAATGGACTCAAAACTAAAAATCCGGAATTACTCCACGATTAAAGTAAAAAAAAAATCTTAGATCAGATAAATGGTTCTATTGTTCTCAGTTTGATGCTTAGATGTGCAAACTGTTAATAACCTCTAAGAAACTAATTATAAGATTATTTTTGGCTCTGTATGGTTTAGCAAAGACTATTGTGATAGAATCAAGAACTGAAGTTATTTCTGTATGATACTCCCCTGAAAAAAATTCAAAAAGTTTCCGTTTGATCAAGTGAAAGAAATTATGTGCTTAACACAACGTTATAAAACTTCTCAAGCAACAGACTATATAATTATTTTATTTTATCAATTTTTTTAAAATAACAGATAATGAGATAATAAATATATAGAAAATACCTTTCTGTGAATGGAATAAAATATTCAAGGTACTGGAGAATTTTTTTTTTTTAATGTTTCAATTTTTTTGTATACAAGTGTTAGATGTCCAATTTGCTATTAGAAAAGTAGTATATATTAAAAAGATTAAGGATACCTCTCAATCCCATTATTTAAGCATAATAAACACATATTTCATTCATTACCTTGATCCATGATCCTGTTACCTCCCTCAATGCCTTTAAAAATTTCAGCTAACAATATAAAAACTTGATATTTATTCTTTTTTAGGCATATTATTAATGAAATCATATCAAGAATTAGAAACTCTTAACTGACAAATTGATGGCTCACTGCTATGCTGAATATATAAATTGTAAAAAATCTTAAAACCGAATTACCACTAGAGATGGTCTCAGAAAATAAACCGAAAAGGTATTAATAAAGTTTCAAATTGAACAAAACAAATGTTGACTCTGAAAACTAACAGATTGTTTAATATATATTTTAAAATTATTTGTCTTGAAATCTCTTACATTCTGGATTATTTCAAAACAGAAAATGAGTACTTTTTTTAAAGTGGTACTTGAAGTTAGCATTAATTTAGATTAAGGAGGATGTAATTATAAATTTATTAAACGCACATTGATTACATAAGTAATATTTACTGAGGCTATAACCTCGAGCATATGCGTGTTCCCCTCTTTTCTTCCATAGCATAAGCTTGTGGTTAAACACCTGTAGAGGTCCCTACTATCGCATTTACACGCATATGTTTGAGGTTATAGCCTCAGTAAATATTAATTAAGGAGGATGATATTTTTTAAGATACTTTCTTACAGATTATCATTAATAATTTTCCTATTATAGTTAACTTTATTATTACACCAATCATTTCTCCATTTCTTTTTTAAAACATTTTGATTAATTTTACTTTGAATATAATATACTTAATTAATTTAGATATTCCGTTTTGGAAAATAAAATATTAAAAAAAAATTTCCTGACAAAATTACAAAAAACACAGCGGACATTAGGACAATTACATAATATATGTGCCCATGTGTTTGAAAAGAAAGATTTTTAATAAATATGTTTTACCAGTTCTTACTTATGGATCTGGGACTTGGACCCTTAATAGAAGAGCAATATAAAGATTCCAGACAGTTCAAAAAAGTACGGAGAGATGCAGACTGAAAATGCAATATATGGGTAAGAGAACAAACAGGTGTTACTGATATCGTTAAAAGAATTAAAAGATTGAAGTGGAGTTGGGGCTGGATATATTTCTAGAAGAGATGATAATAGAAGAACAATTGGAATCTTAAACTAGATTCCAAGAGATTCTAAAATACCCAGAAAGAGACCACAAGTGAGATGGATGGATGAAATAAAATGTATAGGGGTAATATGGAAAAGAAAGGTTAGAGATTGGGAAGATGAATTGAACTTGGAGAGACCTTCATCCTGCAGTGGATTAATAATGGTTGATTATGATGATGATGAATTTGTTGATAAGTAATTCTGGTTAGAATAATTGATACAATTTTAGCTGTAAATTCAAAACATTTATCCAATTCTTTCTATCACAGTTTAAAAAAAAAGCTTTTTCTTTTAATACTTCGTTATGTATGAAACTGATTTTCAGCAATTATAAAAATTAAAACAAATTCCAAAATAAATTTCAATTATCAAACTTCTTGTGACTAAAAACAATATATCAACATGAGCATCAAAAACATCTCCGCAAAATAGAGAACAAATCTATTGTTGTATACACCTCATTGTGTATCTGATTTATAAATAATTAAGTGTATTCAATAAAAAATTTAAGAGTAGTTAAGTAATATTTTTTATTCAAACCCCCTTCCTCTTCTAAAACAAATATGCACTACAAGCAATTAGGCCACAAAAAATTACCATTTATAAAATAGAATCTGGTCAATAAAAATTTAGGGAGCACTTAACTAAAAGTGATATAAACAAAGCAAAACTCTCCATACAGTATTGCCACCCTGTGCCAACCAGAGTAATCAATGAATGCCAGAAGGCTTGTGCATAAAATACCTATCTAATGCCTAGTCATCCAATATCCCCAGACTAGTTTCTGGCTTGTGGCCATCGTCAGTGAGGAGCTTTGGATCTAAGAGTTTTGCTTTGTTTATAAACAATTATGTACTAGTATAAGATAATGGTCATGTGATGCTTAAAAGTGATATGTTTTTGGTTTAATGTAAGTGAGGCAAATACTATTGTTATTACTACATCATGTGATTTCAATTTGCATTATATCATAGTTTTAAACTTTATCTTGGTTAAAAAATTCTCACTATATTTCACTGTTTACATCTATAATCCATAAAAAACTTTAAATTAATTTACTTAACTTTTTGTGGTAGGGTATCTGTTGCTTGTGAAAATTCAGAGAAATTGTTTTGTCTCAAATTTTCTCACACATGAAATATTTTTAAGCCAATAAACATCACATGATAAACATGAGAAACAGAGACATCAAAATGTATGGGAATTGAGCTGAGTTCAGATCTATATGACTACATAAGCTGATGAGCTTGGATTGAAAATATTATAGTGCTTTTAAGTCTCATAGTTTTGTAGTTAAGTAGAGGTAAAGGTGGCTGCTGGAGGGTTGCATTAGATCCTAAGATTTAGGTGCAGTGCTCTCAGATCCAAGGTTCCTCACTGATGAAGTCACAAGCCAGAAACTAGTCTGGCAATATTGGATGAGTAGGCACTAGATGGGGATTTTATGCACAAGCCTTCTGGCATCCATTGATTACTCTGGCTTGCCCTGAGTGGCGATACATATAGAGAATTTTGCATGTTTTAATATGAAATATTTTTTTGTTTGATTTTCTACTCTTTATAATAACTAAAATGTTAAACTAAAAATTATTCACTTTTGATTCAATATAAATCAATACCATTTTTAATTGGTTAATATATTGTTACATCGTAATTGAAAACTTTATGTAAATTATTACATGGAAAATTCCATCATATTTCAATGTTTATATATATATTAATAGTAAATTATTTTATAAATAAAAACTCAATTTTTAAATGAAGTTAAATCTGGGTCTCAAAGTGAAGTAATTAGTCAAATTGGTTAGGCAGATTAAACATAAACAATAAACACTTCCAGAACAACTCTTAGTCATAACTTTTGCACTGTCTATTGTTTTCTTTTAGCCAGCACAAGGTAATTTGATTAAGTGTATCACTTTGAGACTCTGTAGCTATAGTTTTAACATGATTTAAAAATGGAGTTCTTATTTATTCGCTAATTTACCATCAGTATAATTCATTAAAAATATTAAGCTGTTATCTGCTCAAAGCTAGATTGGTTTATGAATATAAATACATGAAAGTAGGCTGTGCCTATTAAACATCAAGAACCTTCAATCTTATGACAAAAAAAAAAAACTTTTCATTAATCATTTTTTACTTCAATAAAAAGATTGCCTTGTCACCAGATGGAAAAATCTTGCTTTTGAATAGGCATGGATTGCTTTTACAATTCTCTCTCTCTCTATATATATATATATTGTTTAGAGCTATTATCATGCTCGTTGTATGAGATTTGTAATACAAGATTTTAAAATAAGGTCGTGGTATATATGACTTAATTTATATATATATCATTAAAAACGAGTCAACACTTAGGCAATATCAATATCAATAAATTTCAAACTGTTGTCAAGGCAAAGAGCTCTTTTTAACAATCAAGATGGAATCCCCACCTTTATTAATGGTCCAATATACTTATATAGATAATAAAAATTGCAACTTGACCACAGAGATTGAAATTATTGATACAAAGAAGTTTAAATAAATCTCTTTAAATAGGTAAATATAACCTATTCTATACATATGTATATACAGAAATATTTGTATGGAATTATCCATTTATAATTATTTAATTAGAAAGATCTTTATTTAAGGTAGTATCTATTCAAGGTTGACTGCTCTATACTAAAAATGAAAGTAAAATTGTCAGGCTAGTACATTCAAAATGAGAATTCTCTTTTGATTACCACTCTAAATCTAATGGAAAAAATAAAGCACTGCAGTTTACATATATAAATGTAAGAAATCAAAGCAAAGCACACTTTTCAAGTTTCTTACTTATTGTAATAAACCCTTCCTCTAATAGGTTATGCATTATAATATATTTTTAATGGATGTTTAAAAGGAAATATTAGTGTGGAGTTATCCATTTATGATTATTTAATTAGAAATCTCTTTACTTAGGATAATCTCCACTCAAAGTTAATTGTCTCAGGCCAAAAGTGGAAATAAAAATTTCAGACTATTGCATTCAAAAAAAAAAATTCTTTTTTGAATGCCACTCTATATCTAATTTAGACATTTATAGTATTATTAAAATTATTAGAATTTATATTTTAGATGTTATTTGAAACTATAAATGAATTTGTTTAATACTTAGAAGATTATTTCTAATACAAAGTTTCACCCCTTCAAATATTAATACTTGATTTATTATACATATATGTGAAATGTGTTGAAATTTCCATTTATAATTTTAGTTAGAAAAACCATAGTCAAATATAAATAAGGTAGTAACCAATCAAGATTAACTGTCCAAAGCTGTGAGTAAGCCATTATTTCTTTACTTCTGTTTGCACATAAAAGTAATTTTCTTCTAAGTGCTGCTCTAGATGCTTACATATATATATATAATACAAATTGATGTCTGTATTTCTTCAAAAAATATACATAAACTTATAAATAAGTATTAGAAAATACAGTAATTAAAATTTGTTAAAAAGAACAAAAAATATAAATGTCACTTAGGAGCGCTTTCAACTATCCTTGTAGTCTTTGTCAACTAATACTTTGAAAGGTCATCTTTCCCATAATTCCGTGATCTTAACGTTTGCTACCTGCCTATTGATTAAGTCTTGTTTGTATTTATATATTAACATAGCTTCCTTGATTTTTCTTTTATTATTATTCTTTCAGTTTGCAATATTCTTAAATTATTATAATTAAAATCAAAACCATATATCATGATTTATTATGGTCATAAAAAACAGAAGCTGATAAATTATCATTATCTTTTATTTTATTTTATGTTCTTTTTAAAAAATTTTAATTACTGTATTTTCTAATATTTATTTATAAGTTTATATATATAATACTTAAATACATGGGCATTATCTATATTAAACATAATATAATTAAAAAGGATTTGAACACAGACATTCAAACTCCCTACAACTTTCTACTCTATGTTATACAGCTGATACACATATATGTGAAAAAGATCATCTATGTTTTCACCTGTATGTGGGCATGTGTATCATTTACATAAGATAGAGTGAATAGTCGTAGGGAGCTTGAAAGTCTTATTTCAAGTCCATTCTAATATATATATATTGATACATTGACATTATAACTATTGATGTAAAAAAATACTAAGTCAGAGTTTAAATTTAGTAAAATTTAATGCCAAGTACTTTCAATTTATATTTATAAAAAGTGAAAGATGAATGGATAGATGGCTTAAAAACCCCACTGCAAAAAAAAAAAAAATCTATCTTTTTTAGAGGATTCATAAAAGAGACTAGTCTGTCAGTAAATTAGTCAATTGCTAGTTGGTAATTTTTTATGTGTTTTTTTTTTTATAGTTTTACTTTTCAATTTACTGATAAATATTTCTTTTAACTAGGTTGGCTATAAATCTTTAAGCTGGAAAACTTTAAAGCTTGCTTGAAAACCTATGTTTATATAAAAAAAAACCAATCCCATTTCTAACTTTGATCTGAATTCTGTTATTTTTAGTATTACATTCAGATAGCTAACCCACAATTTTCATCTAATTTCAAATATAATATGATACATATATATATCAAAAATATTGAGGAATACCATTGTTATAAAACTTATTGTTACTTAACTGCTACTGCTACTACTACTTCTCTTACTCCTACTATTCCTCCTACTCATACTCCTCCTCCTACTACTCTTACTACTACTACTATTACTGCTACTACTACGATTACTCCTCCTACTACTATTACTATTACTCCTATTCCTTCTTCTACTTTTCCTTCTCCTCCTACTACTATCTCCTACTCTTATGTCTAAAAAATAAAAATAATATTATTTATCAAATTGTTTATGGATGAAAAAAATTATTTTTTGATCAATCAACATTAGAAGAAAGATTAAATGAACACCAGCTTCTCTATAACAATCGACTTTTATTTTCGTTGACTATGAAAAATCTTATAACTTTAAATAGTTATCTTCATTTTGTAATATACAAGAATATTTATGAAGACAGACATCATAGAAAAAGAGAAATTAAGGAAACAATTGTTATAAAACAATTCAAATATTCTATGTTTCAACAATCATGTGATAGCTGTTTTTTTGTGACATATGTTCAGTTGATAATGTATAACTATTCATTTTTTATTGTTATTATAAGACAAACATATTACTGATATATATGTAATATCTAAGTTCTCTGTCATTAGTAATAATAATATGAAAATACTACAACAGAGGTTAAATATGTTAAACAAATTGAAGAAAACGAGCATGTATTTACAACTCATATGGCTATTTTGTTAAGAATCTATGAGACCCATTTTTTGCTAATTTGATTACTACTAGATCTTTGGTTCATCATATATTCATTCTGAATAACGAATCACACCTCTTTGATCTTATATTTTCTATTGTTAACTTGCATATGACTTTAATAATATTAGGATCAAAGCTATGACTATATTCCCTTGGTTGTAAAGTAGGGCATATTAGTTGAATTGGCCTTAGCTTTTTTATATATTAAGGTGTGTTGTATTAATCTTGTTCTCAGATTAGGTTTCAAAATATCCCCGTAACAAATTAAAAATGCTAGAGTGTTTACAAAAAATAACAATACATTTGTCAAACTGATATATCAATAATAATAATCGAAAATGTAAAGACCATCATTTGTATAAAAAATAAAACATTATTGTATTATAATGTTTATGTTGATATATATATATTTATTTGTTTAGCAGTGATTAGTTTATTATAAATAGAAGTTTCATTTGATATTAATTAAAACTTTTGTCTGCAGAGTATTGGACCAATAAATGAAACCAGCTGCAAAAATATAATTTATTATTAATTCCATATGTAAATTTTTATTCATTCCAATAAATAGTTTTTAATATTTCTCCAAATTTTCAACATTTATAAACAATTTTAAAATGACTTCTATTAGTTGGTAAGCGATTTAATTTTACTTAAAATAATAATAGTATAGAAATAATAATTTATATGTAAAAAATTGAAATTATAATTAAATAAATGTTACTTTAAAATATTCTAAGATTTACCTCTTTATAAATAATTTTGATTTGTGAAACTTTTTTAATAATATTATTATATTCATTTTTTATTTGGAAGGGAGAGAGAAACTAAAAGTAATTGGTAATGTATATAATAAAACAAGTTTATGAAATAGAACGTATAAACTAAAAAAAATATTCATAAAAAGTTTGAGCGTCGAAAATGTTAGCAACGGAATCCATCTTAGGACAGCATATTACAGAATCTTAAATTAAAACATATAGGCAATATATAACCTTATTTTTATGGAATGATAAGTAAATACAGTTTTTCTAAGTTTAAAATAAATAGCTAATTGGATTACTTACCTGTAATTAAAGTATTTTGGGCAAGGTTTAAAAATCAAAACACATTAAAAACTATTTAAATGTAAATTATAATTATACGCGGTGTGTGTATAAATATATTTATAGATAAGTAACTAATTTTCACTGCTTTAAAACATATGTGTTTCATTTCTGCATCTCTTATATATATATTAACTTTTCATTGTCTCATTGTATTTAATATTTTCAAGGTTATGTGAAGATAAACTCTTATTTGGATTGTACCTGCGTATTATTTTGTATTAGTCTCTAAGATTTCAATAAATTAACATTCATCCGTTTCAAGATTAAAGTCTTAATAAAGAATTGTTAGGTCTTAACAATAACGACATTGATAATACTAAAATTCTAGCTAATTTAGAAAAGTGTGATATAAGAAGGATGAGAGAGTATTGAAATATTGAAAAGACTGGGCTGTTTAAACAAATCTGATGAAGTATACTGTATTTTATTTAGTCTTGTGAATTAAAATCAACTTGGAATCAATTTTTAGTAAAATTGAAGAAAGGAAAAAAAAGTGCTAATATACCAATTCTGAGTAATCAATTATTGATATATATATATATATAAGAATGATTGTTCTTTACTCTCATTATTACTTAAAACATAACCGTTCTTCTTTAAGACTTTAACCTTGACAAGGATGAATGTTATTTCATCAAAACATTGTAAATTAATACAAAATAATACATAGTATAAGATTAATAAGTGAAACCATACAAGAAAGTCAGGTTGCGATCTCGGTGATAATAATGTGTAGAAAGCCGGTTGAGATGGCTGAGATCGATAATGTGAGAAAAAGTGTGCCAACCCTAACTTGACTTGAAATTCATTATGCATACAAGTTTTTACATTGAATACAAATAAAATATCTCTTAATTAAAAAAAAATATTATAATAACAATATAAATAATAAACGCAACAGTAATTAAATAAAATATACAATATACTTCCACATAAACCAAAACTATTCTATACTTTAAAAATAGATTCACGTTTTCTAAAGTAATGAATAAGTTTCTCAGGGTTATTCAATAATATTTGTTGCCTTAGTTTTATTGTATTTTATTAATAAAAATCTTTGCAAATATATTGTTACTTACTATAAGAAATAATTAACTCAATGTGTGTTTTAAATACAAAGAGGATTAATGATTTATCTCAGAGTTTATGTACATCATCTTACTTAATACTTTTATATTTCAGATAACATTAATACAATAATGATGTAAGTAATCCAAATACATTTTATGTGTAATTCTAATATCTCAAATATGATCTTTTTTATAGCGTGAATATGCAGCAACGATGTTTCTTTAATAACTACAAAAGAGAAATATTAAAAAATTAACGATTACTTTATTATACAATATAAAAACTGAAACACAGGCTTATTATATACCTGTGACTATATATGTAATATAGGGTATATGAGCACAGACTTTCACACCACCCACCTCTCTCCACTCTATCTAATAACACTGATACACCTAAACACATATATGCTGAAAAGATAAATAATCACCAATATACGTATTTTATGCTAAACCAGCAATCATCAGTTGGTCCAGACTATCATCTTTACACACATATATAGTATAAGTGCTCAGATATATATTAAGATAGACTATCCTCATAGTTTAATGGACAGGCTTCAATCCACTCCTCACTCCAACTCTTCAACCGTCCATCCAATTGAAAATCTGATGTTGGAATGCTCAAAGGCCACCCTGAGGCCGAGATTATTGTCACACCCATGTTGACCTAAGGTCAATCTGAACCCCACATGTACAGGACATAATCCATTTAATACATATGCAAGGATGGGCAGACATCTCTATAATGTAATAACTGAAACACAGGCTTGTTATATACCTGTGGCTATATATATGTAATATAGGTTATATGAGCACAGACTTTCAGATGACCCATCACTCTCCACTCTATCTAATAACACTGATACACTCAAGCACATATATGCTGAAAAGATAAACAATCATCAATATACGTATTTCATGCTAAACCAGCAATCATCATGGACGTGACAAGAATCTTGGCCTCAGAGTGGCCTTCGAGCATTCCATCATCAGATTTTCAATTGGATGGACGGTTGAAGAGTTGGAGTGTGTAGTAGATTGGATCCTGTCCATTAAAGTATGGAGATTGTCTATCTTAATATATATCTGAGCACTTATAGTATATATGTGTGTGAGATGATAATCTGGACCAACTAATGATTGCTGGTTTAGCATGAAATACGTATATTGGTGATTGTTTATCTTTTCAGTATATATGTGCTTGAGGGTATCAGTGTTATTAGATAGAGTGGAGAGTGATGGGTCATCTGAAAGTCTGTGCTCATATACCTATATTACATATATAGACACAGGTATATAATAAGCCTGTGTTTCAGTTATTACATTATAGAGATGTCTGCTCATCCTTGCATATGTATTAAATGGATTATGTCCTGTACATGTGGGGTTCAGATTGACCTTAGGTCAACATGGGCATGACAAGAATCTCAGCCTCAGGGTAGCCTACGAGCATTCCATCATCACATTTTCAATTGGATGGACGGTTGAAGAGTTGGAGTGTGTAGTAGATTGGAGCCTGTCCATTAAAGTATGAAGATTGTCTATCTTAATATATATCTGAGCACTTATAGTATATATGTGTGTGAGATGATAATCTGGACCAACTGATGATTGCTGGTTTAGCATGAAATACGTATATTGGTGATTGTTTATTTTTTCAGCATATATGTGCTTGAGTGTATCAGTGTTATTAGATAGAGTGGAGAGTGATGGGTCATCTGAAAGTCTGTGCTCATATACCCTATATTATACAATATAAAAGAAATGATAGAATAATAACAATAAGAAAATTATATAAAATATCTAATAAAAAATACTATTTGTTTTCGAAATCTAATTTGAACTTGAGATATGAAAAGTGTGTTATCAGACAGAGTTATGCAGACACTAACATTAAATAGGAATAGGTTGTTTAATATTTCAAAATAATCCTTAATTTAAATACTGGAAAATATTTATTATCATAATCATAAAAGATAAATGTTTATAGTTATCCTTGCTCTTGTCTTTTAAATAAATCTTGTGTTAAGATTTGTAGAGGTCCCTACTGTCATTTTTCAAGTGCATGGGTTTATGTTATAGCCTTAATATATATTATTTACAGTAACAACTATGCACTTTACAAATTTAATTATTGTAATAGCTAAACAGCATTAAGCTGTTGCACATGCGCTTTGCAGATTTTAACTATAAATGACTGAATACAAACACTTCAAACACATGATAAAGTCTTTGGGAAAAGATAGAATGGCCGAGTGGCCATCTATCTTTTCGAACCCAAACTCTTTTGTATGGGCAAATCTTAAGTGTCTGAAAGTGAAAGCTTGAAGATATTAAATAATCACTTTAAATTACTTTTACATGCTTGAATGAATGACGCTGGTGAAAATTACTAGAATTTAGGATACATCATTCTTATTTGAAATTAAATATATGTAAATAAATCAATTATTTTATATAGCGTGAAGTTTTATAAACTGTAATAGCTAAACAGCATTAAGCTGTTGCACATGCGCTTTGCAGATTTTAACTATAAATGACTGAATACAAACACTTCAAACACATGTGTTTGAAGTGTTTGTATTCAGTCATGTGTTTGAAGTGTTTGTATTCAGTCATTTATAGTTAAAATCTGCAAAGTGCATGTGCAACAGCTTAATGCTTGAAGTGTTTGTATTCAGTCATTTATAGTTAAAATCTGCAAAGCGCATGTGCAACAGCTTAATGCTTGAAGTGTTTGTATTCAGTCATTTATAGTTAAAATCTGCAAAGCGCATGTGCAACAGCTTAATGCTGTTTAGCTATTACAGTTTATAAAACTTCGATTTATTTACATAAATTTAATTATTATAACTAATCAATTATTAATTAACTTCATTTAATAAAGCTGGAGAAGTTTTCACTCTTTTAAGAGAAGCAAGTACAAATCATTGCTTAGCATATCTAGATAATATTTACCACATTGGCTTATTTATTTTGCCTCAAGATCCCATACTGGATTCAATTGCAGGCTTAAATATTATGAATAATATTCTACTAACAAAATATAACTAGATAATTAGGCTGTCTTGTTACATACTACATAATAATGAAAAATTAATACTAACATGTAAAAATAATGCATAAAATATTTTTTACAGATTTATTCATCTACATAATGATGATTAATTTAATTTTAACTTTGAGGATAAACTTAAAAACCCATAAAACATACAATAATTGCAACATAGCACAGTTTTATATAAGTTTAATAGTTATTTACATTTATACAATCTAAATCTAAGGTAAATCCCATTCAATCCCACTCAATCTCAACAATAATAATGTTAAATAAAAATATTACCTGTACCTGAGCATAGTAATATCTAAAAAAACTTTTCTACATTAATGAGAATTGTAACATTAACTAATTAAGAAATAAGCAATATGTTTGCACAATTAATTTTATTTTTGTAAAATAATTATTTCTGGACACAGCATAAAGATTAGGGAAGTCCATTTATCATACTTGTTGATTTAAAATAACTTACTTTCCACATTAATCCGTTTTTAAGATTTCTTATCACTTGGATGTTTATCGTATTTAATATTTGCTTTGATAATCCACAATTCAGGAATGGCATTTAAATATTTAGCTTCATAATCCATTATCCATTGAATGGTATTTAGATATTTAGCATTGATGATCTGTAATGCATTTCTTTAAGCACTGGATACATATTCATAGTTTGTTCCATGCAGTAATTTAATTCATTTGAACAGATATTATAATTTTATCCAAAGGATTATCTTCATTACTTTTTTAATTTGAGTCATATAATTAATCTATTCATTTACAAATCTTTAATCCATGATGTCAGTGAGGATCGCGTATCTCTGATAAAGCAAATAGTTTATTATCCATAACTAAGCGACTTTCATTACTTTTTGAATCGAAATTCGTTTATGGAGGCATACTTGTGTTGAAAAAAATTACTATTTAAGGTTTTTGCATACATAATTAAAGATGATGTAAATTTACTCTATAAAGATTTCATTTTCATATTTTCTTGAAGTAAAAGAAAAACAATAATTTTACAATATTTTAAAAATAAATATCAGCTACTTATTTGAACTTAATAAATATAATTTTCCAATTATATCTGGTATTTAATATTACTTCCAATTGAAGAAGACTAACAATTTTTGTTGAAGTTGTGAGACAACATTTCATAAGCTAATTTGTCCATTTTTCACTAACAGTTGACGGTAATAAATGAGATTTCTTAATATAAAGAATTAATGAATTAATTATGGTTTCTGGTTTATTTGTTGTTATTCATCGTTCTCCTAGAACAATGAGAGGAAGTAATTTTGCCTCACAAAGGCAAATGCCTAGACTATTTAGTCTATCTGATCATCATGTAGATGGCAATCATTATGACTATTTAAAAATTTGAACCTGTTTAGGTCCTGAATACAATAAAAATTTGTGAAGATTGTCTGGATTTTTCAAACTTCAGCTTTTATACCAGTTATCACATGATGTCTGGATTACAGAATACTTCCCATCATGCATTGAGGTTTTCTTCATTTTTCTATGAAATATTGGAAGAGATTGTCATGGTTACTGCCAGGCAAAATGTTAGGGTTAATATTTTTTGAATCAAGCTGGTAAAATTTTAAAAACATTTAAAATTAAAAAAAAAAAAGTAATAATTTCAATCTTTTTTAATTGCTTCATTTTTTATTTCTAGGTTTTAAACATTATTACGAACATTTATTTAAAATAAATAAATCATAAATATTAGTAGTTATCAGTTATTTATTCAATTAAAATTAAATTAAAGAACATTAAATAAATATTGTAGCAAACTAAATCAATCTTTGATAAATGAAATTCTAAACATGTAAAACACAAAAAGACAAAAATGTAAAGCTGTTTATTCTATACATAAATAAAAATGTAATCTAAATATAATCGTTTTACCTCAAGATATTTTAGCATGATAATGTTAAATTTATAATTCTATTTTATATTTCTGACTTAAATTAATTGTTTTATGCATGTAAGCAATTCTATTTGTTTATACCATTTGATATCTTTGTTCTTTAACAAGAATAATGTCAAAATATAACTTACATATTTTATACAATTGTCAATAATAAAATCTGCTTAGAAAGTCATTCAAAATGCTTTATAAAATTATATTTTCTTATAAACATTAGTACAAGAGACTATTAAGCATGATATTGATTATATTCTATGTAATACAACTGTTGAATATAACTTGCTTAACGAAGCCAATAAAATTTTTACAGTTTTAAATTTATAATAGTCAATTTACAATGATACTATAAGGTTACAATATAAACTGAGCACTGATTACATATATGTGTAAGAGATAGTGATCTGGACCAACTGATGAGTGCTGGTTCAATATGAAATATGTATATTGGAGATCATTTATCTTTTTCACATGTATGTGATCATGGGTATAGGTTGTATAAGATATGTTGGATAGCTGTAATGAGCTTGAAAGTCTGAGTTCAAGTATCTTATTATTACATTAAGTTTAGTATAGAAAATTTACATGTATTAAAATATTATATAGTCAGCCTATATTCTGTCCACCCCTTTTCTATATAATTAAATGGACATATTAAGGTACTATGTGTAAGGGGTCAGATTGATTTGGTCAACATGGGCATGACAATAATATTGGCATCAGCAAGAGCTGTGAGTGTCCCATCCTCAGATTTTCAATGATATAGATAGTTAAAAAGTTGGAGAGTGGAGAAGATTGAAGCTTATTCATTAAAGTTTGAAGATTTGCTCTTTTAATATAAACTGAGCACTGATTGTATATATATACATATGAAAGATGGTGATCTAGACCAATTGATGAGTGTTGGTCCAGCACAAAATATGTTTATTGGAGATCATTTATCTTTTTCACATAATGTGATCACGTGAACTGGATAGTTATAGAGAGCTTAAAAGTCTGAGTTAAAGTTCCTTATAATTACATTAAATTTAGTATAAAATATACATGTATTTAAATATTATATATACATAAATATATTATATCTTATGAAAGCAGAGCAAAATTGTAACCTTAAATAGATGAGTGATAAATAGAGTTAAACTTCTCAATACCATAAACATAGCATTAATAATAATAATAATAATAATAATAATAATAATAATAATAATAATAATAATAATAATAATAATAATAATAATAATAATAATAAGAAGAAGAAGAAGAAGAAGAAGAAGAAGAAGAAGAAGAAGAAGAAGAAGAAGAAGAAGAAGAAGAAGAAGAAGAAGAAGAAGAAGAAGAAGAAGAAGAAGAAGAAGAAGAAGAAGAAGAAGAAGAAGAAGAAGAAGAAGAGAAGAAGAAGAAGAAGAAGAAGAAGAAGAAGAAGAAGAAGAAGAAGAAGAAGAAGAAGAAGAAGAAGAAGAAGAAGAAGAAGAAGAAGAAGAAGAAGAAGAAGAAGAAGAAGAAGAAGAAGAAGAAGAAGAAGAAGAAGAAGAAGAAGAAGAAGGAGAAGAAGAAGAAGAAAAAAGAAGAAGAAGAAGAAGCAGCAGCAGCAGCTCAGTTATACCTAACTAATCAAAAGATCAATTCATTGACTTGATACATGCTGCTATAAGAAAAAAAAAGTGCATCAAATCAGAAGGAGAGTTCTAATATTCTGCTCTCATAAACAAGATATCAGGAGAAAAGTATTTAATATTCCCTCTTTAAAATACAATAAATCTTAAAAACCTTAAGCAATACATTACACCAAAAAGATTAGATTTCTTTCAATACGTTTTAACCAACTCATCTTCTGAAATCAAATCAAATCTTATAATCATAATTAATCTTCTAAATGATCAGATCTAAGATAAAACAATAATTCAGATCCTATAATTGTCTCTTAGAATAATATTTATCTTAAGAATAGCAATTCTTTCCTAAATTAATTTTATAAAAAAATCTCAAAAATTCTTTTAATAATGAATTCTTCAATAATTAATAATCAAAACCAACCGAGAATGTGATTGTAGTGAAAAATAATAGCAATAAGATATGACCTTATCTTAAAGATGATATCTTAGTAAATTAAATAATTATTAAATTTAGAATTAAAATTAAACACGAAAAATTCTTATATTAAAAATAGTTACAACACACTAGGATGATATTTGTGATATTATGAGTAGGAAAGGGATTTTATTGAGTTCCAAATATCACACCAATAGATTTTCTTTTATCTTCTACCAAAATAAAAACAAACCAATCTTATAATCTTAAAGGATGAATGAAGTATGAAATGATCTTATAGTTTTATCAAAAATAAATAAAATAGAATGAAAAGATTTTATAATAGGTGAATAAAGTGATTTTATCATTTTTAATTTGAGGTAAAATAATCTTTTTTATTCATGTTATATTAACAAAGCGACTTTTATATCATATTTCCTTGTACTCTCGTACTTTCTATGCATATGTGTGTGGTATTATTAGATTTCTGAAAGATGCAGATGAAGATAATAAGGATAGAGAAGCATAAATTAATAATTGAAATAACATTTATTGACACTTATAACATTGAAAAAAAGCAAATATTATAAACTTTATAAAGCACCAAAAATTCTCCAAAATAAAAATAATAATTATGAATTACAATTTAAAATATAGCAAAATTACCAGTAAATTAAAAAATTTAATTTAACTTTCTATAAGTTTAGTCAAGTTTTCACTTTTAATGATTTCACTCCCTACTATATAGTCCATATGTAGCGATGAATACTGAAGAAGATGTATAAATTTTTATGTAGCTACATCAATAAATTTAAATTTAATAACAAATATTTCATTAGGTTTTAAACATCTGGATATGCTAGTTAGGCATATCAACAAGACCCATACATCAAAAACCACTCTGATTTACAAAGAGTGCAACTGAAGACATCATTAGCATTAAGCACCTCCTTTAAGAATATGAAATGCAGGATAAAGACATGATTGTGCATTATACATGACTTCAAATAAATATATCATTAAAATCCACATCAAAGAATTGAGAAAGCAAAATAGGATGATGGCATGGCCTCATGAGGGTAACAAAAACCAGGACCATGTCTCTAATCATGAAAATGAGAATAAACCATCAAAAAAGAGGGGGTGTCTAAATATAGCATTGTATGCTTACTATTACAAAAATATAAAACTCACTAGTATAATACAATAATCTATAAGAGAGAGAGAAACACTCCATATCTTAAAATAGTGACAAATAAATGATGTGTAAAACTGATAAAATAAATAAATATATAGCTAAAATATAGCTAAACATATAAAATTGTGGCAAAACAATTCAATAATAATAATATACATTAGCATCATGAACACTGTCAACCATTTACTCACATTTAAAATCATCCAAAAAAGGATAAGTATAATACATTCTAAAATATTATATGTTATATATAGACCTCACAAATAAGCTCTTAATAAGTTTTGTAGAATATCCTCAACCCCAGACCAGTTTCTGCTACTGGCAAAGCTTGTTAAGAGCTTATTTGCGAACTCTACATATAACATTTGTAATACAAGCTTATTAAATTAAGTCATGCGACATATGACTTGATTTCTTTGTAACTCTAAAATATTTGACACACTATTGATATTCTGAGAACTTAGCATGAAAATACATGTTAAACCTATACATAAAATCATACAGAGAAACATCAATAAATATAATGCATATAAAATAAACATAAATAATAAATTAAATATTTTATACCCATTTACCAATAAAATAAAGTGTCCTTAATCTTGATGTTAATATGATTACATTGGATAAAATCAAATACGATAACAGCAATTGAAAATATGAGGTAAACAGAAATTTGAAGTTACTAACACAAACAAAAATAGCCATTCTAAATGAATTAATGTAGACTAAATAAGTAGTATAATGAGTAACATAAATATTGCATACATTTTATAATAGCACATTGAATACAAAGATAATAATTATTGTAAATTTTAACAACACAGTGCAGATGCAAGAGCACAGACTATAATTTTCCAATGATTATAAATGAAACATGGTGAGGAACTTTAGTGTCAATACTTTTGGAGGGTGAACATATTTTGATAATTTGGAGCAAACACATTGTATATAGATTTGATTCTTTAAAATAATGCATATCCAATAATAATAATTTTTTAAAAACTAGCATTTCTGAAAAACATCAATGAATAAAAATCAAATTTTCACAAAAAATGAACAACAAATAAAATGTCATATCTTCATTAAAATAGACCATTTCATAAATAACGCAGCATAATTAATAAATATATCTTTTATTAATACTATATGTATTAAGTCAAATTCTGGTTATATTTTTCCTTTCAAATACTATTTTAGCATAACTTTATTTCAAATAAAACATATATTTTCATTATTATATTCAGCCATATAAACTTCATTAATAGAAAAATGTATAAATAATGTGTCTTTCATTAAAACAGGCAAAACTCACTATACGTATTGCCACTCACAGCAAGCTAGAGTAATCAATGGATGCCAAAAGGCTTGTGCATAAAATTCCCATCTAGTACCTACTCATCCAATATCCCCAGACTAGTTTCTGGCTTATGGCCTTTGCCAGTGAGGAGCCTTGGAACTGAGAGCACTGCACCTAGATCTTAGGATCTAATGCAACCCTCTAGCAGCCACCTTTTATTTCTACTTAACTACAAAACTATGAAAATACCTTAATATTTTCAAAAATATTAATATTTTCACTGATGAAGGCCACAAGCCAGAAACTAGTCTGTAGATATTGGATGAGTAGGCACTAAATAAGGGGTTTTATACACAAGCCTTCTGGCATCCATTGATTACTCTAGCTTGCTGTGAGTGGCAATACATATAGTGAGTTTTGCCTGTTTTAATAACAGTTATAAGCAAGCATAAGAAATGGTGATTATGTGATGTTTATTGTCTTTCATTAAACATATATTTTATAGAAAATATTTTATAATATTTTTAAAATTATAGCATGTAACAAATTTTACAAATGAAACAAAGTCTCACTCCTGGAAAATAATTTTAATGTGATAATATTTTTAAAAATAAGTATTTATAAAATATGTAAATGAATAACTTACTAATGACTATCAAAAACATTTATTACCATTTTAAAATTTCATTATCATGTGCAGGATCCTACTATTTTGGATAAAAGTTGAAATTCAATAATAATATCAAATTAAACCAAAAGAGAATGCTCTGAAAAATTATAGCAGTAATCAATATTCAAATAAACATTGTTTCTATCTCTTAAAAGTAGCAGATAAGTTGTCAAAATAAGAGTCATAGATCACATGACCCTATTCTCTTAAGCTTGTAAGTTATAAACTTCTCTCTGAGGAGTGCCAGAGCATGAAAACATGGTCAGAGGTTTGGGGGGGGGGTCCTGACAGAGATATTTTAAATGCTTTCTCTGGCTAAGCATTTATCACAAAGCTTGTTGAGGAATTGGCAATCCTCATTGTTTATAGCAGATAAGTTATTTTTGGGATTAATAAAAAATAGTTTGAAAGTTCTAATACTTAATTTAAGAATTATCTTTCTTAAAATAAAGTGTGAATATAATAAACAAATAAATTGGAAATAATTAAAGTTCTTACAATGCATACAGCTGTCTTAATACAATGGGGACAGTATGTCACTTCCTGAAATGCCCACATGAATTGTAGAATAATTTTCCATAGTAAGGCTAAAGTAATTTGATGTAAAGAATACCTAAATGGATAATTATTTTAGGACTGCATATTTACTTAAACCAGAAAATAAAAATTAGTTTAAAATTTATAATTTAAAAACACTAAAGAAGTAAGGTGTGTGTGTGTTAAACAAATTAGACTTTTATAGAGTAAGTCACATAATAGAAATTGAGTGGATGATTGATAACTGAAATATCTAGCCCAAACAAACTAATTAACCAAAAGGTTACAATTTTCTAATTACTGGGTAGAATTTTAAAAATAAATCTTATTAACATAATTCAGAAAATTCCAAACATAATTGTTTAGACAAGATAATTAAATATTACATCTTTTTTTTTTAAATTATTATTTAAAAGATTATTTAATGAAATAAAATTGACTATAGTAATAATAAAAATACATTGTTTAAAGACATTTTATTCTTTCTTTTAAATTCTAAAAACTTACACTGTATCTATGTTTAACAAAATAAATACAAGTTAAAGTATTAAATACTTAAATTACATTTAAACATTAATTTTACAACTAGGAAGTACTTAAATAATTAACAAATTTTGTGTATGTGCTCATACATATTAATATTTAATTCTTTGTCTGGGAATAATAATTTAAATACATTAGTTAACTATTGGTTAAAAAGATAACAAGATTCTTAATTAGCTAAACTTTAAGATTTTCTAAATAAAAACCAGAATATAATACTATTATTGCACCTTTAATTAAACTGTAAAATGTATTAGCTACAATATAAAAATTAAATTACACACTTTATTTAAAACTTGCTTAAATTTTTAGACCTTTTCTAAATATAAACCTATTTTAAAGCTGTATATAGTATTTTGATTTAATAAAAAGATACAACAGTTAAGCTGAGACTATTTTAACTTTACTACTCTAGCACATGTAAAATTAAATAAATAATAATTTTATGGTTAATCACTTATAATTATAAAGAAGTTAAATTAATAAGTTTAAAAATTATTAAAGTACACTTATATAAGATGTTTTAAATTAATACTATCTTACAATAGCAACTATAACATGACTAATAAATTACTAATGCACTTTAACTACTATAGTTGCAATAATTCTTATTGCATAAAAAATAAACTATATATATATATATTAAAAAAATCACTACAACCCTTAACCTGAAGTTCCACAATAAGAATTGAATGTCACAATATATATATATATTTATACTTAAAATTGGAAACATTCAGAATAAATAGTAATTACATAATTTTCCTCTTTTCTATCAATTGATTTCTATTTTTACATGTACCATTTATGTCTTTCTTCAACACTTCAACAATATTTTTTTTTATATCAAAACTTTATTCTTACAGTTTCAATTATCCTTCAGTCATCATCAGAGCTGCAATATCCAAATATATTATTACACAAATAATACATTACATGTATTTATTTACATAATTAAATACACAAATAAATGTGGATAAAATTAATTAAGAGTAAAGTAATAAATTGGAAAATGATTATTTATAATGGTCAGGTTAAAATGTATGTTAATTTATGTATATAAATATATGTAATGTACTAATTGTATAATTATATATTTGAATATTGTAACTCTGATGATGACTGCAGAATAGTTGAAACTGTAAGAATAAAGTTTTGATATAAAAATAGTATTGTTGAAGTGTTTAAGAAAGGTGTAAATGGTGTGATGTGTAATAAACAGTAGCAAAATCTCAATTGAGTAACATAAATTAAAAAAATCTTATAAGTAATTTGCTAATTTTTCTATCTATAAGAATTAGTTATAGCATTATTATAATCTAATTTATGTCAATTGTCTGGCCTTTAATTAGTATTATTCTCAATAACACCAATTTATATTTATTACATATATTTTAAACTATATGTATTCTAATAACTTTAATAAGTGCATAAATAAATTATAGCTATTAAATACACAGTACTGAAAATTTATAATCTTATTATCAGAACAACAAAGTCCAAATACACATTAATAATTTGCAAGATATATAGAGTCATTTTAATAAATTTGTAACTAGTGTTATCTTTCTTTTATCAATGCTCATTGCCATTTAGATAAACCTTATCCAATTTTTTTCAACCAGTATGATGTTATGTAGTAAATTAAAGTAGGAATCTGACTTGTAAATTGTTATTGTAGAATGTACATTTGAACTTAGTTACTTCATGAATAAAGTTATACACATATATAATTAATTTAGCATTTATTAAAACAGGCAAACTCTCTATACGTATTGCCACTCAGTGCAAGCCAGAGCAGTCAATGGATGCCAGAAGGCTTGTGCATAATATCCCCATCTAGTGTATACTCATTCAATATCCCCAGACTAGTTTTTGGCTTGTGGCCTTCATCAGTGAGGAGCCTTGGTTCTGAGAGCCCTGCACCTAGATCTTAGGATCTAATGCAACCCTCCAGCAGTCACCTTTTATCTCTACTTAACTAGAAAAATGGCTTGCACTGAGGGGCAATACGTATAGAGAGTTTTGCCTGTTTTAATAACAGTTAAAAGCAAGCATAAGAAGTGGGGATCATGTGATATTTATTAGCTTAATTTAGCATTTATAATAGCTATCATTTTACATAGGATTTGAAATGATAGTAAACTGCCTTTATTTTGTGTATTATTACATTCTAAAACATCAGAATATCACCATTAGTCCATGTTTACACAAGCTATTAAATCAGTAGCAAATTTTTTCCCACACATTAATGCCATATAGTGTAAGCTATAGTAAACCATAGATGCTAGGAGGTTGTGAATAATAAACCTTATCCAGTACCTTTCAATCCATCATCCTAGATGAAAACCATAAGTTAGAAACTAGTCTGGAGATATTGGATTGAAAGGCACTGAATAGGGATTATTATGTATAAAGATCTAGCGTTTATTGATTACTAGAGCTTATATTAGATAGGCTTAAATATGTGGAAAAAATATTTGCTATTGCAGTAATATATAACCAGGTTATGCATTAGAAAACTTTTCATTGCACCAGTATTACATGACTTCAGACCAATGAAAGAAGTATAGAGAGATGCATGGTGGGAGTAACAAGAAGATATCAAAAATAATATATCGGTAAAAGGACAAACAGGTATTACTGACCTCATTAAAAAAGTTAAAAGACTGGAGTTGGGATAAACATATTTTTAGAAGAGATGATAATAGATGGACAATTGAAATCTTAAACTGGATTCCAAAAGATTGTAAAAGAACCAGAAACAGACCACATGTGAGATGGTAAATGAAATAAAAAAGTATGCAGAGTGATGTGGAGAAGAGAAACTAAAGATCAGAGAAAATGAATTGAGCTTGGAGAGACCTTCATCTTGCAGTAGATTGATAATGGTTGATGATGATGATGATGTTGATATGTAATGGCATGTTTATACTTTAAATTTAAATAAATCATTAAAAGATATTCATATATAATGTTTTAACCACTATTCAGCCATGGAAAGTAGGTATTTAAATCTTTAATATTCTTCATGAAACAAAATTATAGATAAAACATATATATATATGAAAAACAAAAACCAAGTTAAAATCACGTAACTTGCTATCACTTGTATTTATGATCAATAGATGGCATTTTACCAAAACCACTGAACAAGTGTAAATTTGTTTACATAAACGACAAAAGAGTCAGCATTCACCATCTCTTTCATTTGCCCACCCTCAGATCAGCTGATTTCAAGCTAATTTGCTATCATCAGTGAAAGATAGAGTTAGAAACTAGATCTAAACACTGACTCCAAGTGTTTATGCAAAAAGTTTCTATCAGTTTGCAAGCATGAATTTTTCAGACCGGTAAAGTCTTCAAACTCAGCCTAACAAGCCAGATAGCTACATGGGTCTGATCTCAGTTCAGTTTCACCACATAGTCAAAGTCTCTGCAATATATATCATTGCAAAAACCTTTAAAGGTACATTTATGAAAAACAAAAACAAGTTAAAATCACATAACTTGCTATCATTTGTATTTATGATCAATAGATGGCATTTTACCAAAACCACCGAACAAATGTAAATTTGTTTACATAAATGACAAAAGAGTCAGCATTCATTATCTCTTTCATTTGCCCACCCTCAGATCAGCTGATTTCAAGCTAATTTGCTATCATCA
This sequence comes from Epiperipatus broadwayi, assembly GCA_028023455.1. Lineage (NCBI taxonomy): Eukaryota > Metazoa > Onychophora > Udeonychophora > Euonychophora > Peripatidae > Epiperipatus > Epiperipatus broadwayi. The sequence goes on along the minus strand of JAQFVV010002021.1, from coordinate 2,951 downwards.
GTGAAGGATAGAGTTAGAAACTAGATCAAAACACTGACTCCAAGTGTCTATACAAAAAATTTCTATCAGTTTGCAAGCATGAATTTTTCAGACCGGTAAAGTCTTCAACCTCAGCCTAACAAGCCAGATAGCTACATGGGTCTGATCTTAGTTCAGTTTCACCACATAGTCAAAGCCTCTGCAATATATATTATTGCAAAAACATTTAAAGGTACATTTATGAAAAACAAAAACAAGTTAAAATCACGTAACTTGCTACCACTTGTATTTATGATCCTTCACTGATGATAGCAAATTAGCTTGAAATCAGCTGATCTGAGGGTGGGCAAACGAAAGAGATAGTGAATGCTGACTTTTTGTCATTTATGTAAACAAATTTACACTTGTTCGGTAGTTTTGGTAAAATGCCATCTATTGATCATATATATATATACTGAGACAGACATCTTTAGTCTGATATATTAATAGATTAAATAAATAATTTGAAAAAAAAAAAATTACTAATCAGATTACTTTATTAGTTCATTAATTTCTTTGGTAAGATCATCTTATCAAAATCCAATGCAAACATAATTCCACTATAATAAAATATAAGGGCACAATATTAGTCCCCAATAATAAGATCAGAATGATTCTGGAATAAATGTAAGTGCATATGGTAACACATTGCTTCCAGCATGCACACACACCAACGATTTCATACATTTATTTATAATAATAAAAAAATGTGATTATAAATGATGAAAAGATTATGAAAAAATAAATAAATAAATGATAATAACAATAATAACAATGATGATGATGATGATTGATAGTCATAAATATGATTAATTAAATATTATTATTTTAAAATTTTAAAAATATGAAATAATATTTATTAGCATTCATAACAATCAATTAAAATCAATCACATGCAATTTGCTGACTTGCAAGATAGGATGCTAAAATAAAAAATAAAAAAGTAATAGTCAATTGGATTCTCTTTTTTTTTTTACAAGAGACATAAAAGATTTTTGTTTTGTTATAGTTATCAACTTTATGCCAGATTAAAAAACAGCAAATAAAAATAAGGATAACTTCCTCCTTTTCTTCATCATCTACATTTGTAAGAAATTGGAGGATAATTAAATTTTTATATGGGCCTCTCTTTCATTTAGCTGGATTACAAACGTCTGATATTCAATAGTAAAAACAGAAACAATTGGAGGTTTGGATATCAGTTCAATTTATTAACTAGTAAATTTTAATACATCATTTATAAATAATTGATCTTGGAGAATGAAGAAAATCATTGGATTAAAAAAAAAAAGGTAAAGAATTTAACAATACAATGATAAATACATTTTGACTATTATATTTATTGCGAATGCTAATTTAAGGAAAAAATTTTTCGTTTTTAATAATCATTAAGTTAATCAAACTGTTGGTTTAAAAAATAATAATAATGGAAAAAATAATACAAATAATGAGTTTCAGTGTTGTATATTTCAATTATACAAATGTATATTTTAATTTTATTGAATAATTATTGAAAATTATCTTTATTTTTAAATTAAATAAAATATATATGATATAAGAAGTGGGGTAGACATATTTTTATAATCAAAACTTTGTAAAGTTTAGTATTGATTATACCTGATATCATAATATAAAAGATGACATCAATTAATAAACAATTAATTGTTTTATATAATTTATTGTACATAGAATAATTGTTTGGCACATTTAATCTTTATAATTTGTTTACATTTATCATACACGAGTGCAGGTATTAAACCACTAAACATCACATGATCACTATCTATTATACTAGCACATAATTGTTAATAAACAAGGCAAAACTCTCCATACAGTACTGCCACCCTGTGTCAACCAGAGTAATCAATGGATGCAAGTAATAAGTAGGCACTAGATTGGGATTTTATGCACAAGCCTTCTGGTATCCATTGATTACTCTGATTGGCACAGGGTGGCAGTACTGTATGGTTTGTTTTGTTTTGTTTTGTTTGTTAGTGCAGATATTAGGGAAAATATTTAATTTTGCAGTACAAATATTTTAAAAAATAACTGAGAAGTATATATTTTAAAGATTAAAATAATATCTCTGCCCAACTTTATAATAAAAATATCTATAAGCAATATATCATACACATGACACAATCTGAGTGAAGAGTGATTAAAAAGTATGAACCTATATGCATGTTCTTATCCTGAAGTGAATCCATATGTGTGAGTTTAGGATTATGATATATACACTTCTATTTAAAATAAAAAAAATATCCTATTTTTTTTAAACTAATGAAAAAACATGCATTACTCAAGTTATGAATTGTGCATATAACATGTATTGAATTATTTATCTATATATTTAGCTATTGATATTATTTAATAATTCTACATTATATTAATGGAAATAAATTTATTTTTCTTATCATTGGTTTTCATTTCAATTCATCTATTTATCAATTACATATCTTAATTAAAAATTTATAAGGCTTAATAATAATTATTGAGATCAAGAATTTTTAATACATTATAAATATTAATTATGCTACTGTAGTAATTAGGATCCAATCTTAAGGTTTTATATTCTGATGTGTTACCTATCATGGGCTTATGTGTAATAGAAAAAAAGAATCTAAAAAATGCATGTTAGTTAGGTATCCTGGCTTACATAGCACTCAAAAATTAAAATATTTGTAAGTCTGTATAAAGAAAAAATAAATGATTTTATAAATCTTGTTTCTCATGCTCCATATTTTATAAGAGTTGTCTTATTTACATTTATGCTTCACCATGTTGTTTTACAGATTAGTTACCTAAAATTAATTTTTCTATATGGTATATACATTTGATTTTGGATTTATTTTCTTTCTCTTCTTGTTCATTACTATATATATATATATATATATATTGTGCCCTTATCTATAGGTCATAATAAGGTAGAATGG
>JAQFVV010002020.1:0-37615 GCA_028023455.1 Epiperipatus broadwayi | reverse complement strand
TGTAAGGAGCACAGACGTTCGTTACATTGTTTTTTTATATATAATTATTAAACAAGTTAAAATAAAAAGTTCACATTTAAAAACTTTCTTTAAAAATTAAAAATTGAAATTAAAATATCGTCTTAAACTCTTATATATTAAGTCGCACAGATAATAAAAATTATTAAAATAAAATTTTTATTAAAGAAAAAGTATTTTAAAACTAAATTTTAAAAAGATTTGGAGATGAAATTATATCTTTAAATTTATCTTTAAATATATTTTTGATTTGGAAAACAGGGTAATTAATTAGAAATGGAAATGATTGTTAATTAGTTAAATGTAAACCAGCCTTCGGCATTTAAATGTAAAAACACCTGTCAGATAAGAAAACAATAAAAACTGTTAGCAAATAAGAAGAAATCCCTATGGAATCGGACCTCAACGAAAAGGATCATCTCATCGATGATGTAATGTAAATTCAATCCTTCACATTAATATAAAAGGAAAATTTTGGAAATTATTAATCAGTGACTAGTGACTGGAAATTGATTGATTATTGACGATGTAACAGCAAGGTGTTAGCGCTGGGGGGATTGAAAAAGACGCACAGCTTCAATCCCTTCAGTTCTGCTAAGAAAGAGAAAAAAAAATGGGCCATCGTTTATACAATGAGGACCAACTACACGAAAAACAAAATCTCCAAAGGATAAATAAATAAATCAACCAGATACTAATCTTCGGACGACGTGGGAATTCACGTTTAAACGGCCAGGAATATAATAGGATGAACTATTTCAATAACCGTAAGAACTTTAAAATTTATGAACAGTAAATTAAAAACTTTTCATATTTAAAATGATTTTAATATTATTCTATCTGACCAACAATATTTATTAATTGGTTATAATTTTATTTAATGTATTTAATTTGTAAAATCATTTCCATTTATTTATTTATTTATTTAATTTTGTTCTTTAAGTTGTTATGATTTCTGTTTTCCGTTAAATAAATTATAAAAAAATGTTAAACTTGAGTCGGGCGTGAATGGCTGTATCGATTTGTAAAGATAATTAAGGGAGGGTAATCTTGGGTTGTTCATTTCGTGGTTGAATTGGTTCAATGGATTGGATATATTTATGTAATTAGTAGGTGTAAGCATGAGATCCGCTATGGGCAGGATTATAAAATATGCCACACACCCTCTGTTTGCCTATGGATGGGTTTGTAAGTCGGCAGAAGACCGCAGCCCATTCCTATGGAGTTTTTAGTTTATTGATCTACTTGCCCACAGATGTCACATTCCTGTGGGTGGAGAGTCAATGTCGTTTTTCTTTCTTCATATTGTTCAGATGTACATTCCTGACAATATAGTTGTGTTGTCGTATCATGCTACATTGAATACATGAATGTATCAGATGGATTGGCGCCAGTTGATTGCGAAATGTGTTGCCTAAGGTTAAGTAGGGATAGAATATTTTATTTTTAAATGCAAATCTATGTAGTCGATTCAGGCACGATCCTAAATAAAACTATTAAATTTAAGTTGTTTATAGACGCTTGCATGGATTGTTTATCGGTTAACTATGTTTTGCGTTTCATATTTGATCAAAATATATAGACATTCGATAAATAATGATACCTTACGGTGAGTGTCTCTAATGTATTTATTCGGATGTCCTTTGGGTTATTGGTGACGATGCAAGTATCTTACGATGAATACTAGAGGGTTTCTTATAATTCCCTATGCAATTGTCAGTAATCAATAATCTTGTATTTTGATCGTTTATGTTTACTTTGAAATGTTTTTGACCGTTGAAATCTATGTAACCGATCTATAGCAACATATTAAACAGGTTTATAATCCCATCTGTGCGAACTTGATTAAAAATGTAAATTTATAATATAATAGTAACTCAATGTAAATTAAAGTAAAATCAAAGTTAAAAATAATGTTAAATGTTAAATTAAATGTAAATCACTAAAGTAATTTTAAACCTTATATATATGTGCATAAATAAATGTTTGTATGTGAATTACTGGCAGTGGCTTACTTTATTCTTTTATATCCTAGTAAATGATATTATTAAATCTCTGCTATTCCACTGAGCTAGTGACATGGGCTAACGACCGGAATCAAAATTTAAGAAAAAAAAAATATATTTTTTTTTTTGACTCACGTATCTGCCTACTTTATAAATTTTTCTAGGTTCAAATGCCTAGATGGCGCCCCGTAGTGCAGTTTACGTTAAGTCGTTTTCTCCGGATCGTTACAATATAGATAACTGAATTATCCCCTAGTTTCCATGTTCAACACATTTTTTTTCCATTAAAAAGGTCAGGCTCTTACTGTGATTTAAGATTTTATATGAAAAAATATTTTGGTCTACAATATCTAGTGAAGAAAATATTAACTCAATTCAGATCTTTGACAAATTGATTTGAAGTGATTTATATTTAAATTGACAAAGCAGAATTATTTTTTCTCATTTTAAGTGAGTAAATGTCAAATATGTAACCTTTAAAGTGATGAACACCCAGTATAGTTAATACAAATAGTTGAGATACCCTTAAGAGTAATGTTCAATAAACTTTTACAGCATAGGTTTTTACAGTAAGAAAACTTTTTTTTAGGGTAGCCAAAATTGTATATTGAAAGGTGTCTTGAGCTACAATATCCAAATAAATAAATGTTGAATCAGCTAAAATATTTAAGGCAAATTGATTAGAACTAATTAATTATTTCTGTAAAAAGTTTATAGTATTTATTAATAACAAATTATATTTTTTTTAAAAAAAAAGAATATTACAAACTAATTACAAACTGGAAATTTGGACTAATAATGTAATTTATGTAGATGTCAAGTATATTAATATTTTTTAAATAATATTATTTATATTTCACATTGTATTACTATTTGTAAACCCAGATTCCTAAAATATATAAGAAATTAATATTCAGTTTCACTTCAATAATTATTTTATAAAATTGTTTTAAATAGATTGTACTGTATTTAGGTAAGAAATATTTATATTAAAATGTGGTTTATATTATTAGTATGTAAGTTGCTAATACCCACGAGTGTTAATGTATAAAGGTTGAGCTCACTTTATAAAGATTACTATTTGAATAATGGTCAATTCTCCCATAGATATCCTGATACTTATTATAACTCTTAATTTAAATTTTGTTTAATTCTCTTTATTATTTATATAACCTCAAGTTGGAAACAATTTTATTTACCATTCATTAATTCATTTATTTTGTTAATAAATATATTTTTTAAATTCTAGTATTGTTTTTTTAAATTTTATTTTATATATTCTAAAATCCTGGTTACTCCTGTGATCATTATGGTTTCGTATGTCTATGCTAAATTAGTCATAAGCTTTTTAAAATATCCATAGGTATATGTGCATAATTGCCTATTCTATGTCATTAGCAATGTTATACCACTTTCATACCACATACAAATAAATCTTATATATTTGGAGGTCTGAAACTAAATGTACAATTTTCCAATCTTAGGCATTCATCATAGAGAATAAAAATGATTAAACATACAGTGATAAAACATAGACTAATCACAGTAATCATCATAACTTGTAGTATAAAAAGTAAAATAATATTTCAGTATAAAAAAGAAATATTAAAATAAATCTTAGATAACAGACATAAATAATACCAAGTGGAAGATGAATGAGAATGAGATATGTGACTTAAAGAAAATAAGAAATGATTGACAAAAATAATATAATGATATAGTTTAGAATATAAGATTTAATCAGAATAGTCACAGATAATTTGAGTATACAATTGGCCAAATAATGAAAATAATGCATAGAAACAAAAAAAGTCAAAAAGAAAGATATAAAATAAAATGGAAAAAGTCAGAATATTTTAAAAAGAGGTATTGAAAGAAAAAGAAATATTGCAGAAAAAAAGAACAAGGAAGAATGAGAAGAAGAAATACCAGTTTTATTTAAAAATTACAAAAAAAATATTTAAAAACCTAAAAAGAAAGATAAATGAATTACAAACTGCTCTACAATAAACCAAGAGATTGAAATATATTCAATGGATCTACAATTAATGAATTTACAATAAATATATTTAAAGCAGAAATTGTAGAAAAATCTAATAGAAGAACAGTATATTGGTAAATTAAAAGTTGATGTGGTGAAATCTGAAATCTATATAGAAGATGCCAAATTGGTAAAAAAAAAAGTGATCTATTGAAATTCTCTATAGATAACTTGAAATTCATATACTGTGCTAGGACAGTATTATTAATATATCCTAAATGGAAGTTAGTTGTATACATTAAATATTGGAGAATGAAGATCTAAAATGAAATTTTGTATTGACTCAGTCACAAAATATATGGAAGTAATATTTCAATTTTTACTATGTGTTGCTTAAGATAAGATAAATGGATAAAACATAATTTTGGTAAGGCTTATGATATATGAAGTAATAAGTTATTAAACTAATGTATAACTGTTCAAATGATCAACTTTTTATACAATGATTTTTATATACAGAAATATAAAGTTTAAATAGAAAGTGTATGACTAATTTATATATAAGCTTTAACCCATGAAAAAAAAATAGAATATTAAATACTACAGATAATTAAAATTGGAAAGTTTATCAGAATTATATTTATCTAATTTAAATACTCATTCATTCCAGGTAACATTCTCTGAATGTTCTCCATATAATCATTGCAAATTTGATATAAACATTTTCTTAAATGATACTTAATGATGGAACATCATTTGAAATCTTATGTATAGAATAATATGAATTATATGAAGATAAACACATACAAAAAATATAAATAAAATCTTGGATGAAATGCTAAAATTTGCTGTTGATGATATTACAAATGATTTACGCCAGTTTAATATTTTTAAGTTCTTATTCGAAAGTGAAGACAAAATGTTACTGGATATAATTTAAATGGAAAAAAATCCATTTATTGAGGATATAAGTTTATATTTTCTTGTTTATACTCACTGAGGAATTTATACTAAAATTATAAATCTACTGGACGTTTTATTTCTGATCATGAAAAAAATATGTTTTACTTTAGAAAGGATTATTTCCTGCCCTGAAATAGAAATACTTAGACAGACATTTTCAGTCCTGAAATGAAAAGATTTAGAAAAACTGCTTTGAATTGGAATTATTTAGTTAAGATGGATGTAAAAAAGGATGGATTTGAGAACCCTCCCCCATCTTGTACTCAGCTCAAAGAAACAACAAGCTCAATTAAATAATATCTGCCTGTTTAATCTAACAGTTTAAAACAAAGCTTTTCCGGAAAAAAATATCATTAGTTAAAATTGAATTTTTATTGAAAAAACAAAAAAATAAAACAAAGAAGAGAAATTATGGTGTAATCATTCTCATTATTAAAAAAAAAAAAATCAAAAAATATAAAATGAAAAAAAAAAGAAATTTAATAATAATTTGGATGATGAACAAGCATACATATTCAATTAAATGCACAAAGTAATAGAGTGATATATATATAAGAAATGGCAAATATAAAGTTGATCTATATAGTGTAAATTCATGAATTTTTGTATTTATTTTGATTAGAAAATGAACTAAGCGTATCAATTTTCAATGATATATTTGACTAAAATTATTATTATTAATGTTGTTTCGTTTTTCTTTTATCTTTGAGTAATTAGAATTTTGTGATTGCTAGTCTAAAGATTAATTATATTTAATTATTTAATTAATTAACCTGGTGGTTTTTAAATTTAATGTAAAATGTTTATATAAAGAAAAACAAGCACTTACTTCTTTTTGTAGAAACACTGAATGTGTGTGTCAGTTGATAGTTAAAGTGCAATATAGATTTGAAAAACAAAAGAGCCAACAATCATTCTGCAATAGATTCATGCTTATGTATGTTGCAGATTGACAGATCTGAAACCATAGATATTGAAAACAATTTTCTTAAAAACAAATAGGAAAAAAACATCTATTGGAATAATTGTAAATATGCCATCTTAATAGATCACTATTTACCGTATCTACTAAAATAGGCATCAACTAGACCAACTTTTGTACAGATATCTGTTTGGTCAAGATTTTTTTTATCAATATATAAAAAAATATTACATTATCTCTGAGAGTCATACAATAGTGAGGATAATTGTAACTAGCTATACGATTTTTAAAAAAATATTTGGATTAAGAATATAATTTACATAAAATTCAGTACTATGTAAATAATTATTAAGATTTTTGTTTTTGATTATTATTTTACAAAATGATTTAATTATTCTATATTTTGATAAGGAATATTTTACTAATTTTTTAAAATGTTAATATAAAACGATTAAAGTTATTTTATGAAGATTGAAATTTATATCATATATTTATCAGAGTTTTAATTTAAATTTTATATATATCTGCGGTTTAATGATTTTATATTATAAATAGTCAACTTATATACAATTTATTAGTATCCTTCTTTTTGTTAATTATATTTTTTTTTACTTTATAACATAATTATTATTGTTACTCTCAATGCTTGGATGTCTTGATTACAACTGCGATCACTCTCACCATCCATTTTTATGTTAAATTAATTATTGGATATTGTAAAAGATGAATGTCATTACATTTAACAAGAAGTTTAGAAGGTTTAAGCAAGTAAGTAAGATCTTCTACTACATCTTTTTTAAATTAAAAATTAATGCAAATAAACTCAAGAATATATATGGGCATATTAATTTCTTAATATACATTGAGATAATTAGTAAAAGTTATAGAACTATGTAATATCATGTAATTACTGTCACTATTCCCTTTAATAAAATTTATTTTTGCATCACAATATTAAAATCTACACCTAAATTTTAAAGAACTCTTTACAACAACACACACATATATATACATCAAACTACGGTATAATTTTTAAATAATTTTTTTTGATAATTTTACAGTATATATATATATATATATATATATATATATATATATATATATATATATATATATATATATATTAAACAATAAACCAATTAATTGTTGTAAATTAAACAATTTGATAGTTATTATCAAACTATTTGAATTATGAATTTTTGTTACTATCTATAATTCTCATTAGAAATACAAATACTCTTGAAAAATATTCCGTTTATTAATTATAAAAAAATTATTTACTAAAACTTATTTATTAAATATGAAAAAATAAATTACCTATAAAAATGTAAAAATGCATAAATTAATAATAACAATCAATAAAATAAAACAGAATATAAATGTGTAATGTAAATTAGTTGATGATATAAATGTTGTTCAAAATTAATACACACACATATATTAATGATATATATATATATATGTATATTTGAATATAATTATTATAATCAACATTTTCAACATATAAAATAAAGTCATAATTATAATATGTAATTATGCTATCTGCACAAACAACAATAAGTAGTTGTATAGTATAATTGTAAATAGTATTTTAAGATTTTATTTTCTATGTTGGAAATGTTGTTTATAATAATGATAATCAAAAATACCTATAAGTAATTTATTTGTGCATATATATTATATTTTTATTACATTCATATTAACATTCAATTAGTAACATATAGATTTATATTTTGTTTTATTTAACTAGTTGTTTATACTGTTGTATTTTTATATTTAAATAATATTACTTATTATATAAATGTTAGTTTAAATTTTAACAATAGAAGTCTCTATAATATTAAAAATTAAAATTTTTAATGACAATTAATTGGAAAATAGTACTAAATTATAGTTCAAATGATTTTCTAATAACTATCAAACTGAATGAATTTAAACAATATATATATATATATATATATATATATATATATATATATATATATATATATATATATATATATATATATATATATATATTCATGTGTCATAGCATCGGCCAAGAAGTGAACCCACTAATCAGGGACAACTGGTTGTAAGGCAGCTATGCTGACCACTCGATCACCAACACTTGACAACAAAAATATTTTATTTGAACTATATTCATGAGTACTAAACTACAGTTTTTCTTTTTATAGAAATAAAAATAGTGATAATATTTATGAAAGAAATTTCATGAAGGAATTAAATATACTATTATACAATTGTATGCATAGCGTCATATAAAAATAAATGCTTATTTACTTATTATAACATATGTAAATTTGATTATTACTGACACAATTAATTAAAAGTGAAGTTTTCGATTTAGTGAGAGAGTTAGAAAGATGCCTGCATTTTTTTAAAATTTTTAATTATTAATAAAGTGAGTAGTGAAAAATTTTATTTAAATTTATAGTTGTATTTATTAATTTTTAATTCTGCATATAATTAAGTCACATCTTTTATAGTTTTTTTTAAAAAAATATAATTTATTTTTTAAAATTGATTTAAATTTATTTTATCTTAAAATAAATAATAGAATCTTAATAGAGTTAACTCTTTGCCCACCTCTTACGAGGCTCCTCGTCGACATCTGACATCACTCTAACTCAGCCAGTTTTTATACGAAAATATTTGTTAAACACGTATTGAATTCGTTTTTAAAAGTTCTGTAAGATGGTGCCATCTTCCGATTTATTTTACAAGTAAAAAATAGAAAAAAAAAATGCATTTAAACCTAAACAAAGAAGGAACATTATTTGTGATTGGTTCTTAGCATGCTCTCAGCCAAAAAAGACATTCTGATTGGCTGGAAAGAACAAAGAAACTGCCTGATCAAAGAAAATAAAGAAAAACGCTGAGATTTTCATTTCGAATACGATTTAAATCATTATAAAAGAATATTTTGAGAAATTAAAATTATTTTCAGACTGAATAATAAAAAAACAAAATTATTTTTGAAAAATATTGAAGATTTAAGTAAAAATATTGAAGATGTAGTAAAAAGAAATATTTACTTTTCTATAACGTAAAAGTCGATCTTTTTGTTTATATTATAGCTTTTATGTTGCCGATATTGAATATTTTAGAATAAATAAATAGCAATTTATTTTTGAAAGAACTTTCATTATCTTCATAACCTGAAAAATTAATAATATACTTTTTATAAACGTATCTGAGTTGAATTTAATATTATAGGCGAATATGTTTTAACAATAGGCTTTGTCTTCAGTTTGTGAGTTGGCCAATTAAAAGATTTGATTTTTATCTGATACAACCAATAATAAAATTAGCGGTTAAAAGGTTAAATTACTTTTAAATTAAGAAATATATAAATATTTTGGTATATTTATGAACAACAAAATATTGTATTTTACTTTGTTACATTTAAAATTAAAGGTGCTTTTGCAAGTGAAGAATTTAATACAACTATATAAATGAAATACTCAATATTCAATAATTTCTAAATCAATTGTAAGTCAATTAAAAGTAAAAAAAAAAACTTTTGCATCAATGGAATAGAACTATTATGTTCAATAAACCATTTAGATGTTCTTATCCAAAGCAATTATTAGAATTAATATGTTGTCATTAAACAATTTCATTCAGTTTAAAAAATAATTTAAAATCCAATAATTAGTTAATATCAAATATTTTCGTGAGTTTTCTTGTTAAGACAAATAAAAATTGTATATAAATAACAATGAATGTTTTATTCTTTGTGATACTATCTACTTATATTTATAAAAATTAATTGATAGTTTTTTTGTTAATTATTGAAATAAAAGTTGATACGTGCAGACTAATAAAATCTGTATATATTGATTATAATTGCATGCATAGTTGGGGGTGCTAAAAAAAACAGACAAATAAACTAAAACTATATGAAAGGAATTTTTTGTATAAGAATTGAGACTATTAATCCAAACATACAAGACATATATATTAAGCGATTTTTTTTGAAAATTTTATAAAAATATGTGCATGGAACATTAGAGTTTAAAAAAAAAACATTTGATGAGATTTTTTAAAAAAAGAAGGAAATAATACTTATATAGAATACTGTCAAAGATCGTGGAAGATATTTAAAAAAAAAGTTGTGAACAATTTGTTTTTCGGAAATAACATCAGTCATAGTTAATGAATTTAAATTATCATCTACACAATTTTTTTCTCAAAAATAGTTCATAACTTTCAATATATATAAAGGAATGCACCAAACTTCTTTTTAAATCTTGTTTTTTATATAACTATTGTAAAAATATAATGTAGGGTTTAAGTTGTCCTTGAAAAAGACTATATTATAAAATAGTGGAAATGGTGTATAGTTATAGTTTTCTAATAGACATACAAAAACGATTTAAAAAGAAGAAAATTAGTGTATACATATATATATATATATATATTCATAATTAATGATTTAGTTTCAAAAGCAATATATATTTGGATAAATAATTCAGTGATTATGTTCATTTGTTTCTATTAAAACATATAAAGGAAAAATATAATTATGTATAAAAAAGGAACAATAAAAATATTAATTTGCACAACAATATGATAGATAAAATTATATATAAAAAGATTTAAGATTAAAAATTAAGAAAGATGAGTTAATCAAAGTTTTTAAAGCATAACTGCTAGGTAATAATAAATGCAAGATAAAATAATCATGAAAAGAGGGGGATTAAGGAAGGAATTGAGTTACATTAATTTAGATTAAATATTGAAAGATGGTATATTCTTGATATTACAAAACTATTTTCAGATTATATATATATATATATATAATCTGAAAATAGTAGATGGCTTATTTATACTTGAATTCAAACTATAAATGGGCAGGAAATTATACTGTAAGTTAATATTTTTTTAAAGTTTGGAAAGTTATTTTATAATAAATTATATTACTAAATAGTGATAAAAATACTACTATAAGATTCCTAAAATTATATTTTAAAAGTGGACTTTTGATGTTTTATTTAAAGTTGCTCTTTTATAAAGAGTAACTTTTTGAACAATAAAAAATTCAAGGGTTTAAAGATATGATTTTAAAGGAAAATAAAAATAGTTTTAAGAATAAAGTTTGATATCCAAAACATTGAAAAAGTAAATGAAAAAAAAATTGTCAAATTATATATATATATATATATATATATATATATATATATATATATATATATATAAACGTACTCTAAATATTAAGTGTATGTTTTTATTAAGTATATGTTTTTAGTAAATAGTGGTAAAATTTCTTTTTATATTAAATGCTTTTATTTACTATGCATTAAAAAGAAAAAAAAATTGCTTTTTTAACCACAATTAGGTTTTTTAGTTCGAATTTGAAATAAAAGCATGGGAGAAACTCCATCCTTTTTTTCTTTTCAAAAATATACATTACATATAAATATATAATTATATAATTAAATACTACAAACAATTAAAAGCCTCATTCTCCTTTCTTTACAACAACTTTATTTTCAGTATATATATATTAACCGAAAGTACTTCTGCGGATTTAAGGATTGTTTGTAATAGTTTGTAAACCATTAAATTTACTATTTCAATTATAATTACAATTTTTTTTAATTAACAGACATTATATATATATATATATATATATATATATATATATATATATATATCCACTTGTTCATTATATCCAATGTTTCAACAATATTTAATTTATAGTCATTTTCAAGGATCTAGAAAAAAAAACACATTACATTACAACAACCTTCATAACTATCCACATAATAAAATCAAAAACATAAAAAATAAAAAAAAACATAAAAATATAATAAATAAATATAAAATATAAAACATAAAACCCTATACTTCCCCATAACAATTCATTCATACTAAAAAATCTTCTTTCTACCAACTTATCCATATCTTTTATATATAATAATATATTACACTATATATGCACTACACTTACTTGTCTCCCTTCTTCTCAAAAAAAAAAATCCCTTTTTTACATTTTCTTTTTTCCAAAAACTCAATTATAAAAAATACTTATTTATAAATCTTTTTTGAATAGGTTAATTAGATAAGTAATGCATGAAGAATAAAATTAGGAAATAAAAGTGTTTTTAAAGGATATAGGAAAGAAGGAAATAATTGGGGTTTTGGATAAAAGAAAATGTAAAAAAGGGAAGTTTTTTTTGAGGAGAAGGGAGACAAGTAACTGTAGTGTATATAAAAGTGTTTGTTTTTTTTTTTTGTTTTTTTTAAAGGATATAGGAAAAAAGGAAATAAGTATTTTTATTTTTATAATTGGGGTTTTGGATAAAATAAAATGTAAAAAGAGGAAGATTTTTTTTTTTTTGAGGAGAAGGGAGACAAGTAAGTGTAGTGTATATATATAGTGTAGCTGCAGAAAGGAGTTTGCTATTAACTGAAAAGAGACCCTTTGATTCCTCTTGGAAAGTATAACTGTGAAATATCAAGGAAAGCTGTAGAAGAAAATAAAAGTCTCAAGAATGTTAAACAACATTTTGGTATTGGTAGGAAATTTCTATCTGCAATAAGAAAAAAAGATGGAATTATTACTAAAAAGAGAGATGACATCATGAAATTGGTAGAAGATTTTTATCAAGAATTATATAGTAATAAAAAACAAGTACCTCCTATATCTATTACATCTTCCGAATTGCCCAGAATTTTAAATGAAGAAGTGAGACATGCAATTAAATGTATGAAGAAAGGAAAGGCTCCAGGAAATGATGGAATTATAATTGATATATTAAAAGAAGCAGGTGAAGAAATAGAAACAATTTTAGCAAAGTTATATACCAAATGTCTAAATGATAAAGATGTACCAGAAGATTGGAAGAATGCAGTAATAATATTAATATTTAAAAAAGGTGATAAAGAAGATATTAGAAATTACAGACCTATCAGCCTTTTATCAGTTTTATATAAAATTTTTACCAAGATAATTACAACTCATCTACAGAGAACTTTGGATTTCCACCAACCAAGAGAACAAGCTGGATTTAAAAGTGGTTTTAGTACAATAGATATCATATCCAGGTATTTAGGGAAGTCATAGAAAGGACAAATTATGTTTTGGATTTGTAGATTATGAAAAAGCATTCGATTCTATACACATTTCTTCAGTAATTAAAGCATTGGATCATCAAGGTATAGATCCAGGATATTGTCATATTTTAAAGAATATTTATAAAAATGCAACAGCAACAATTAGATTACATAATGATACTGGAAAAATCAACATTGAGAAAGGTGTAAGACAAGGTGACTCAATATCTCCAAAACTTTTTACAGCAGTGCTGCAAGAAGTATTTTGTGGATTAAAATGGGAAACTAAAGGAGTGAAAGTAAATGGAGAGTTTTTAAGTCATTTAGATTTCACAGATGATGTAGTTGTTTTTGCAAATAATGCTTCAGAGCTGCAGGAAATGTTGCAGGAGTTAGCAGATGAAAGTAGAAAAGTAGGACTAAAGATAAATGTTAAAAAGACTAAAGTAATGTTTAATCGATTTGCTCAAAATATGAAAATAAAGATTGATATAGAAGAATTAGAAGAAGTTAACAGTTACAAATACCTTGGTCAGATTATTAATACAGATGGAAACATAATGGAGGAAATTAATCATAGAATTAAACTTGGTTGGAGTGATTTTGGTAGAAATAACTTGATACTAAAAGGAAATATGCCTATGTGTTTGAAAAGGATGGTTTTTAACAAATGTGTTTTACCAGTTCTTACTTATGGGTCTGAGACTTGATCACTTAATAGAAGAGCAATACAGAGACTTCAGACCACTCAAAAGAGTATGGAGATATGTATGTTGGGAGTAACAAGAAGAGATCGAAAACGCAATGTATGGGTAAGACAACAAACAGGTGTTAGTGACCTTATTGAAAAAATTAAAAGATTGAAATGGAGTTGGGCTGGACATATTTCTAGAAGAGATGATAATAGATGGACAATTGAAATTTTAAACTGGATTCCAAGAGATTGTAAAAGACATAGAAAGAGACAACATGTGAGATGGATGGGTGAAATAAGAAAATATGCAGGAGTGTTGTGGAGAAGAGATGCTAAAGATCGGAGAAGATGGATTAAACTTGGAGAGATCTTCATCCTGCAGTGGATTGATAATGGTTGATGATGATGATGATGATGATATATAGTGTAATATATTATTATTATTATTATTATTATTATTATTATTATTATTATTATTATTATATATAAATGATATGGATAAGTGGGGAGAAAGAAGGTTTTTTAGTATGAATGAATTGTTGTGTGTGTGTGTGGGGTGTGTGTAGGGTTTTATGTTTATATATTTATTTATTATATTTTTATGTTTTATTTTAGTTTTTATGTTTTTGGTTTAATTATGTAGATAGTTATAGAGGTTGTTATAATAAACAGGCAAAACTCACTGTACGTATTGCCACACACAGCAAGCTAGAGTAATCAATGGATGCCAGAAGGCTTGTGCATAAAATTCCCATATGTCTACTCACCAGACTATTTTCTGGCTTGTGGGTTTCATCAGTGAGGAGCCTTGGATCTGAGAGCACTGCACCTAGATTTTAGGATCTAATGCAACCCTCCAGCAGTCACCTTTTATCTCCACTTAACTACAAAACTATGAGTCTTAAACTGAAAACATCTTAATGTTTTCAATCCAAGCCCATTAGCTTATATAGTCATATGCATCTGAACTCAGTTCAGTACCCATACATTTTGGTGTCTTTAGTTTTTAACAACCATCACCACCACTATCCTATTAGGCAGGATTGGTTTTTAAGTCAATAAACATCACATGACCACCACTTCTTATGCTTGTGTATAACTGATGTTAAAACAGACAAAACTCACTATACATATTGTCACACACAGCAAGTAGAGTAGTCAATGGATAGCAAAAGGCTTGTGCGTAAAATCCCCATCTAGTGCCTACTCATCCAAAATTCCCAGATTAGTTTCCGGCTTATGGCCTTCATCATTGAGGAGCCTTGGATCTAAGAGCACTGCACCTAGATCTTAGGGTCTAATGCAATCTTCCAGCAGCCACCTTTTATCTCCACTTAACTACAAAACTACGAGTCTTAAATTGAAAACACATTAATGTTTTCAATCCAAGATCATTAGCTTATGTAGTCATATGGATCTGAACTCAGTTCAGTACCCATACATTTTGGTGTTTTTGTACTTAAGTGGAGATAAAAAGTGGTTGCTGGAGGGTTGCATTAGATCCTAACATCTAGGTGCAGTGCTCTCAAATCCAAAGCTTTTCACTGATGAAGGCCACAAGCCAGAAACTAGTCTGGTGATATTGGATGAGTAGGCACTAGATGGGGATTTTATGCACAAGCCTTCTGGAATCCATTGATTACTCTAACTTGCTGTGTGTGGCAATATGTATAGTAAGTTTTTCCTGATTAACAACAGATACACAAGCTTAAGAAGTGGTGGTCATGTGAGGTTGTTATAATGTAATGTGTTTTTTTCTAGATCCTTGAAATAGTTAAAAAGTTGGATATAATGAACAAGTGGATATATATATATATATACACAGAAAATAAAGTTTTTCTAAAGAAAGGAGAATGAGATTTTTAATTGTTTGTATTATTTAATTATATAATAATTATATATGTGTATAAAAAGCACTAATTATCTTAAAATATAAAAGTATTCTTTTGTTGAAAAGTGTTTACATTTTTTATTATTTAGAAAAAAAAAAAAATTCTTAACAAAACTATAGTGTAAACCAATTTTACTTCCTTTTAACTTAAATGAAGCTTACAATTGAAATAAAGAAATTTGTGTGCATTACTTAAATCATACTGAAATTCTAAGAACAATTTTTGAATTTGATATAAAAATATTTATAATTATCTCAAACACTTAAAGTATTATAGTGCCTTATCACTTTAGTGATTTAAAAAATGTACAAAATTTTAACAAATTATATTGAATTTAAATTTATTAAATCTCGATTTTAAAATGTTATTATAGCTTTAAATTAAAACCAAGAAATATCTCTATACCTTTTCTTGCAAACTTATTTAAAACATATTTTTTTAAAAATAATTTGTGAATTTGATATCAAAATATTAAAAATTTCTCATCTATTGGTCCAGATTTAGAAAACTAGGTCACTTACCTAAAATATTATAGCCCCTTTCTTTCTTATGTACAAAATTTGAAACAATTCTATTAAATTTAAGTTTATTAAATATTGATTTTTACATTTTTTTCTAACTTGAATAATAAAAGTGATTACAATAGTTAGCAAGCAAACATACAAACAAACAAATAGATATTATAACTTAAATAAAAGCATTTAAAAAGATAAGTAAAAAAATCTTTAAAAGAAGAGTAGCAGTATTAAGTACTAGAATAACTAAAATAGAGAAATTTGGAGAATAGTTTTTGACCTTTCAATGGAATAAAACTCATAATATTGAAATAACAAGGATTAAAAAAAACCATTAGCAGTCAAGCAAAATGCACCATTTTATTCACTTAATCAAACTATATTTTTGCCCTTTGGTTAGAATTCTTATAGAGCAGTTGTCTTAAAATGAAAATTAAACTTCATTGAATCCTGAATATATTTTTATTCTTGATTCAAATTTAAATTCCAGATTGCAGAAATAATTGGAGGATGTGCTATGACTTTTTTCAAAATACTTATACATAATGGAAAAAGTTATTGACATGATTTTTAAAGAAGCTTCTTGAGATGCATATAAGAATTCTATGACAAAAATAACTAAAAAAAAGATTAAAAATAGATTAGTTCTATAAAATTCATCTGGTAGTAAATTCCATGACAGCTAAAGGGAAAATTAAAATAAATTGGTGATTATCATAAGGTGTTATAATTATTTACTATACTATTTATTATTCCATGCATATATATTGTAACCTTATATTTGTGTGCAAATATATAGCATGGTGGAACTGATTTAAAATTTGTCTATCTTCTTCTGGACTACTTGATTATCATAGCTAGCACTTTGTATATACTTGATATACTTGTATTAAAATTGACATAATAATGAGATTGTATAGTTTCATTTTTGCTTTGATTATTATATATATATTTTCATATATTGTTTGCTCTTGTTCCAATCACTGAGCTAGACAAATTGTGCTTAACCTGAAAAAATAAACAGCATATTATATCAAGTTTAATAACTTTAATACTGGCTTATTATAAACCTGTGTCTATATATGTAATATATAGGATATATGAGCACAGATTTTGACACTACCCATCACTCTCCACTCTATCTCATAATACTCATACACTTGAACACATATATGTTGAAAAGATAAAATAATCACCAATATACATATTTCATGCTAAACCAGCAATCATCAGTTGGTCCAGATTACCATCTCTACACATATATCCCTATAAGTGCTCAGATATATATTAAGATAGCCAATCTTTATACTTTAATGCACAGACTTTAATACACTTCACACTCCAGCTCTGTTCATCCAATTGAAAATCTGATGATAGAATGCTCAAAGGCCACCCTGAGGCCAAGATTCTTGTCACATCCATGTTGACCTAAGGCCAATCTGACCCCTCATGTACAGGACATAATCCATATAATACATATACAAGGGATGGGCAGATATCTCTACAATGTAATAACTGAAACACAGGCTTATTATAAACCTGTCTATATATGTAACATATAGGGTTTATGGGCACAGATATTCACATGACCCACCACTTTCTACTCTATCTCTTAATACTGATACCCTTTATGTATTACATGCTAAACCAGCAATCATCAGCTGGTCCATATTACCATCTCTACACAGCATTCTATCATCAAATTTTCAATTGGATGGATGGTTGTAGAGTTGAAGTGTGAAGTGGATTGAAGCCTGTCCATTAAAGTATGAAGATTGGCTATCTTAATATATATCTGAGCACTTATAGCATATATGTATAGAGATGATAATCTGGATCAGCTTGCTGGTTTAGCATGAAATACATATATTGGTGATTACTTTATCTTTATGACATATATGTGTTCAAGTGTATCAGTAATATGAGATAGAGTGGAGAGTGTTGGGTCATGTGAAAGTCTGTGCTCATATACCCTATATATTACATATATAGACACAGGTTTATAATAAGCCTGTGTTTCAGTTATTACATTGTAGAGATGTCTGCCCATTCCTTGTATATGTATTAAATGGATTATGCCCTGTACATGAGTAGTCAGATTGACCTTAGGTCAACATGGGTGTGACAAGAATCTCAATCTCAGGGTGGTCTTTGAGCATTCTATAATCAGATTTTCAATTGGATGGATAGTTGTAGAATTGGAGAGTGAAGTGGATTGAAACCTGTCCATTAAAGTATAAAGATTGGCTATCTTAATATATATCTGAGCACTTATAGCATATATGTGTAGAAATGGTAATCTGGACCAACTGATGATTGCTGGTTTAGCATGAAATACCTATATTGGTGATTATTTTATCTTTTTGACATATATGTGTTCAAGTGTATCAGTATTGTGAGATAGAGAGGAGAGTGGTGGGTCATGTGAAAGTCTGTGCTCATATATCCTATATCTAATTGGTTATTATGAGTGAGCTCAGAGTGTTCTAGAATTTTCGAATTTTTAGTATAGTGTTTCAGTTTAAAATTGTGGGAAAACTACGTGGTCTACACATGCGCATTTTACATCGTCAGATCCATCATTAACATACCTTTCAGAAAATGTAAGTTGTATTTTAGTATCTCAAAAATTGACAATTTTATGATAATTTTTGTACTCAAGTAGCTGTGATTTTTTTGTCTTTTTTTTCAGTTTTTTCAATATAATGGATATTTTTTCACCGCAAAAAGTAAAAACGGAAAATATGCAAGACTTAACCGATTCCAGCGATGACAGCAACTTTTCGAAAGTGAGCTTTGGAACTACAAGAATTCTTTTTCTTCTTACAACTCATTTGAAGAATTATTTGAGTCAGATGTGGTACCAAAAAAGTGTTTGAATAGAAGTACTACAGATGTGTCTACTCCAGCTCAACCTATTCCCAGCCCATCTTCCCGACCAGATCTGAATGCATTGCCGATAAACATTAACATTAGTTGTTCATCAATTTTTATCAAGTCTCCTGGGCTCAAGTTTTCTACCATGAGTGAGTATGAAATTTTAGACTTTTTTCAATTATTATTCGATAAATGATTTTTGAAAAAATAAATCTTGAAACGAATATATATGCTGAACAAAAAAAAGGTCACGATTGAGTAAATTTGTCATATCATGAATTATCTGCATTTTTTGGCATGATAATAGTCATTTCCTCCATATGTCCAGTACATGACTTAGAATACATATGGAGTTCTGATTTGATAGGTAGACAACCCTATTTTGCAAATATTATGGCCGAAGTCAATTTTATTCAATTTTATCTTGTCTATATTTTAACAATAATAAAACCATGCCAAATGCTAAAAGTAAAGATTTTGACAGAATATATAAACTTAGGCTGATTTTAGACTACTGCAATGTAAATTTTAAGGCTGTATATCAAATGCATAGAGAGGTAGTAGTTGATAAAGCTATGTCTTAAGCTTTCATCATCACTAACTATAATGAATTTAGCATATTTTATTTTGGTTTGCTTTTTACCCCATTACTTTTATGTATAATTTTATATTTGTTTACTTTTTTTAAAAAATAATTTTATGTATAATTTTAATTTTGTTTAATTTTTTTAATAATTTGATGTATAATTTTAATTTTGTTTGCCTTTTTTAATAATTTTATGTATAATTTAATTTTATGTATGATATATTTTTTAGTTTATATATGTTGTTTTTATTGTTTTGTTTTATTATTTTATTTTGTATATATTTTGATTACTGCATCATTAATAAATAAAAAGAAATATTTACAATAAAATGTTTGTTTTTTTTTAATTTTTTCTCTAATATAAAAATTAATGACTAATTTTTAAATAAATTACAAACTTTATTAAAGTTCTTTATTATAATATTCAAATTACACTAATTATTGATCAATATTAACTACTTGTTATTAGGGATGCCATATTCGTTGCAAACCACTATATGGAAAAATTGAAAGTTGCAACATCCTTATTTCTCGAAGTATTGAAGTGGATTACCTTAGGTAAATCACATTATATATTAATCTTTTGGAAATTTAATGAGGAATGCAATGGAGTTATTAACAAAAGCATAGATTTAAAATTTAATCATGAAAACTTAAAAGAATATAATGAAGTTGAAAACATATAGCCATTGATGATTCAAATAATATATATTAAACATTTTCCAACAACACAAACTTAAGTTATTATAAAATTTATGGTTTAACATAATTTTTTAAATATTCAATATGGCTGCTTCAGCAGATAGTCAGTTTATTTCAATTGGATGGATGGTTGTAGAGTTGGAGTGTGAAGTGGATTGAAGCCTGTCCATTAAAGTATGAAGATTGGCTATTTTAATATATATCTGATCACTTATAGCATATATGTGTAGAGATGGTAATCTGGACTAACTGATGATTGCTGGATTAGCATGAAATGTAGATATTGGTGATTATTTTATCTTTTTGCCATATATTAATGCAGTTGGACCTGAGTTCGATCCTAGCTTCATGACATCTAGCCATAAGCTCACTTCAAACCCTAGTACTAAACTTAAATTTCCGATGCAATGGGGCTTTATATGTTCAGTCCACGCTAATTTCCATAAAGAAAAACTATTACATAAATGTGTGTTAAAATTAATTCATTTGAGTTTAAATTAATCAATGCTATTAATAAATTCATGATAAAATTATTCATGAATTTATATATATTACAACTGCATGGATTGTGCATATATATTTATAAATATTTAAATATATATAATTGTTCGAAAGTTTCATTGCGTCGGGAATGTTTGATTTTACTTTTAAATAATTTGTTACATTTTTAGTGATTAAAAGCTACATTCTTTTGATAAGCTTTCAGATTTTCCCTTTCCAAAACAATGGGTAATGTTTTATTAATTAGAAAAAAAGATAAGTATTTAAAATGTAAGGATTTTCTAATTAAAATCATTTTTCTGATTTTAAAAGTTAATGAGTTTAAAAGCCTTATCTAAGGAATGTATCTAATAACAACTAGTAAATTTTGTTACATTGATAATGAAAGAAGCTCTAGCCTGAAGGCATCAGATACAGTATAAATAGTTCTGAAAAGTTTGGAGGAAAAAAAAGCCATTTTTGTTGCAGAAAAGTGCCAGTAAATTCTCTGCTTTTTAAAATCATGAATTCAAATAGTGTTCCTATCATGGTAAACGGCTAAACATCAGGAATCTGGCTATGGTTCCTGAAGTCCCCTGAAAATCTTCAATGAAGCTGCTAAATCCTTTCCGGACCAATCGGCTGCCAAAATCATGAAAAATCAATAAAATGCTGCCCACCAAATTCATGCCTACATTTTACCAACCTGGACATGTAAACTAAGGAACCAGCCCCAAAAGAAATGGTAATATATTTCCATAATGAGCCATAACTTTCTGGCCAGTTTCAAACTTTACTTCACACTCCCTTTAAGAGCTCTTTTCATTCTTTAATGTAAATCTGTACAAAACTTTCTTTTATTTATGCTTTTTAAATTCATAGTAATTCTCTCAACCTCTAGTCCTTATATTTAATTTTCCTTTCTTACGATGGTGGTTCATTTACTATATTATATATATTTTGTGTGATTTATTAATGTCATTTATTTTTAATTATATGCCAACAATCCTTCAAATCAATGAGTTCCTTTGTTCCATTTGCTTTATGCAAATAATATAATATTAAGTCTAATCATAATTCTCGCCCATTAGAACTAAATTTATATGTTCTATTAATCATCGAGTCGAAAGAAATTATTAAATGTTTAGTATTTTTATAATTGGCTAATAATAAATTATTAGCTCTGTTTCTAATCTATGCCCCAGCTATTTTCTCATTTCACCAATATTTATTTATTCATATATAATGTTAAAATGTTTTTGCAAAAGGGCCGATAAAGGAATCAAATATATTCTAATTTAAATTTCTGTTACTTGCTATTAAGATTCAGGAAGGGCACGATGTTTGGGGCATAATTAATATAATTTTATAAATGCTTTGAAATAGTTTTAGTTAAAAGCTCGTTTGACTTTAATTAAATTGATCAAGTCATCATGTAGAGCATTCTATAATAAATTGGGTTTTATTATTCAAACGATGACTATTAAGTCATCATCTTCAAATGTTGCTGATGTAAGGCAATCTTCTGCTCCTTTAGCTTGTCGGTGGTGATATTACTGAAATATTAATTATAAAGGAAGGCAGCACTTCCTCCCCTGCTTATATTATATTTGGAACACCAAAGGTTCATAGTTATATCTCGGCCTGGATTTCCTCATGTTCGCCATCTACTTAAAGAGCAGTAAGACTTGTGTTACACAAGCCACCATTCTACTTAAACCACCGGCCAGCAATTATCTTTCCTTTTCATTTATAGCTCATCATTCGTCAGCACCATTACCTTTCTGTCCCTGTAAAACCCGCTCTGATGCTCGTAATTCGTGATGAAGTGATTTCAATTAAAGTCTAAAAAATTCTTAGTTATCTCAAATTAAACAGGTTTTCTAATAAAGATTAAAGTTATGCCCTAAATACGTATCTTGTTCTTCATGAATGAATTTACGAATGTGAAGATAAATCTCACATTCTTCTGTATAAAATAAGAATCATAATTTCCTTTACAACTGAATATCTTTATTTGCTTTTAGTTTCTTGTTGGGGGCATAGACATAGAATTGTATAATATTACGTAATACTTATTGGCATATAATAGGAACTGCCATTCTTATTATAATTATAAACTATGTTTAAGGACTAGAAGTAATTAATATAATCATCATTAAATTGAACAAAACTATTACTAGTATTATTAAATATTTTATTAACACACTTGGTTTCTTAAGTCTTTTATTCAATAATTATTTAATGTTAATGCTCACTGTCTGTGTTGGCAACCCGAACATATACATAGGACTCAATTTAAAATTATCTCTAGTCAGTTTAGTATCCAATATTAATGTCAGTTCAGGGGTCTCTAATCCTCACCAACCGTTGAGCTAGTTTCTTGGTGCATAGCACTGTGCCATCGATTTAGATCATCCATTGATCTAAGCTGATGAGTTGGGTTTGAATTTAGTTTGGTTCAGCTGAGTTTGGATCCGACTTGCAGTTTAGGTGGTGGACGTTTTTCGACCGGTACAATATGTGTTCAAGTGTATCAGTATTATGAGATAGAGTGGAGAATGGTGGGTCGTGTGAAAGTCTGTGCCTATATACCCTATATATACCAAGTTTACTAAGATAAATGATAATAATGATCATTATTTGTTTTCGTCTTTAAATAATCTTAAAGATTCTTTAGCTTGGTTAAAACAATTTAGGTAATTTAACTTGAATTAGTTGATAAAATATGTTAAGCACATTTTTATTCTCTCTTGCCTTTCATTTTAACAGAAGTATGTAAATGAAGTGAAATAAAATTGGTTAAAGAGAGAGAGAGGGAGGGAGGGAGGGAGAGAGAGAGAGAGAGAGAGAGAGAGAGAGAAAGAGAGAGAACATTCAGAGATTTTTTCCTTTTAAAAACTGATATAGAAAACAGCAAGTGTGTCAAACGTTGGTGGTTGAGAGATTAGCACAGCGCCTTACAAGCAGTTGTCCCGGTTTAGCGGGTTCTCTTCCCGGCTGATGCTATGACACATGAAAAAAAAAACGGCAAGTGTAAAGAGCAGAAAAATCTTTTTTTTTCTGTTAAAATATAACGAACACAAAAAGCTATTTCTTTAAAAAAGGAGATGGATTGAGAAAGGAGTTAAATTAAAACTTTTCTTATACAATTCAAATTGCAATATTACTTTCTGTTAACAACAAAATGTGTAGGTAAATTTAAATTAATATGTTCAAGTCTTACTGATGACTGTCATTCAAAACTTCTATGATTAAAATGTACTGGAATCTATCAACCATGAAAATGGAAATAACAATTTTAAAGGTCAGTCTACCTAAAAAACATTCTTTGTTGTCTACAAACTATTATTCTTGAATAGAATATATTACTTTCACGACTTTAACACATACAGTTGTGCTACATAGGTGCTGAGTGAAATGATATATTAGCATTTTTGTGTTCCAATGTCTGAATAAGTAATTAGCTATAATCCACTTTGAACTGATATTGGAGATAACATTCCCACTATGTGAGTTGTCTTATTATTAAAATTATAATATAGTTGCTGAAAGAAGAAAATAGCTAGCCAGAAAATTATTTTATAACTGTCATAATTGTTTGTTTGGACAATTATTCTTGGTGTTAGACATTGATTAAATAAATTAAAACTAATGAAATATTTTAACTTTGGAGTAACATCTAAAGTATAAGTAATGAAGTATTAACTTAAGCCTACACGTGAATCAATTAATCATGGAATATTCATTATGGATGGAAACGAAGGAAAATGCATTCAAGCTCATAAAATTCTATATGTTGTGATTGAAAAACTATTTAATTTATATGTTTTATATTAGGTAATAAGAAAATGTTATTCATTTTATTGGGAATATTTAATATATTTGAAATGTTATGTATTTAAATTTAGTAGTTATTTAAACTATTATGTATTTTGTTTTGGTTCATATTATATATTATCCTATACATGTATAAAGTTCATGTATATATGCTATTGTGCCTAAAATAATTATTTATTAATCTAAGTTCACGGGAGTGAACATATGATATATGGATTGAAAGGAGTCAATTATTAGAGAACAAATACTTGCATAAAGGTTCAATGACTATTTAATGAATCTATAACGTGCACCAACACCCGTGGCTTAGTCCTGTATGTCTTTCCAGAGTTCTGTGCCTATACTCATCTTATATTTACTATGTATTATTGTTTCAATTATGCTTTAGAAAGAGTTGTTATCACCATAGTTGTTTACTATATTGAAGTATTTATTTCATTTTATATCCTAATTCACTTTAAGACTGCACATGCCCCCTAATTTGACAGATTGATTGATGGAGAATGCTTTATGACTCTTTCATTTGGAAAATAAATGTCAACACTATTTTATAATGTTATATGGTATTATTCTGTGCTGATGGCTTAATTTACAGACCTATCATTTGCTATTTATTATATTCTTTATATTACTCTATGCTGGTGGTTAATCCACAGAGCATATTCATTCCTGTGTTGGTGGTCACTGTCTGTAATTGTGCTTTTCACTCAGATGATTGTTTAAAAATCCATAGAGCACTTGATGCTTTGTTATTCCTTTGCATGGGTGAATACCCCCATAAGGATATCATTACTCTTTGTTGTATAAATGTATGTTTGAGCAGAGCCTCCATACATTGTGTTTACATTGTTTCCTTCATCTTTAAGTCAATCTTGCATGTTCAGTTACCAACTATAAACATGAAATTTGATGAATTATTTTTATAATTTATCATAGGTCAGTTATATAAAATTCCCAGCTTAGTTGAGGTTCAAATTCCCTCTTTGATTCATTATCTTATTATCACCAACTTTTGCAGATTTATCAATACCAATTGTTCTTGTTATTATAAATCTGGGATATA
The DNA here is from genome assembly GCA_028023455.1 of Epiperipatus broadwayi. NCBI lineage: Eukaryota > Metazoa > Onychophora > Udeonychophora > Euonychophora > Peripatidae > Epiperipatus > Epiperipatus broadwayi. The sequence goes on along the minus strand of JAQFVV010002020.1, from coordinate 12,011 downwards.
GGTGCATTGGTTCTGATATGGACATCTTGGAGAAGTTATTGACTAGGTGTTTGAACCCATACTCTCTTCTATAAGAGGCTGAAATCAAATCCATTTGTGAAAAAATTTTATATTGTGTTTATTTGGAATTCATGTACATTGTCCATGTATAGAAGCAAATACATGTGGTGGTCTTTTATTTTATTTATTTATTAATCTAATTCATGTACATTATTCAGGTATAGAAACAAGTATATGTGATAGTCTTTTATTTTATTTATTGTTTATTTAATTTTGTAAATATTGTATTAATCAATTATTTATCTAATATTTATGGAGTTGTAAATAAATGTTAATTTTATAATTTAATCTAACTATGCTGTTAGTATTTGTCACACATAAATCAGAAAATCCACCATATTGAATAGATCACATATTAGAGCACACCTTATCATTGATAAATGTGTACAAGGCTTACTGAAACTATAAGAGAATATCTTAATGCTTTTGTTCTTGGGTAATTAATAATGTAGGGATATAATAAAATCCCATTTACTTTCTGCATCACCTCTGCTTTGTGTTGCTAATTCTGGAATATAATCTAGAATTTGTTACTTCTATTGGTGTTCACGATATTAGGATCTAAATTAATAAATAAACTTGCTAGCCAGTATGATGATTGAACCTATTTTCTAATATTATAACTTATGATTGTCTCATTGCTATTGATTTAATTAGAAATTTGAATTAATGATGAAAGAAGCTAAAGTTTATATGTCTACTCTTTATTGTAAAGCAACTATTCTATATGGAATTTTTGTATTAAAATCCTGAGAAAATCTAAGTTACAGACAATTATGTTATGAGGCTGACTATAACTTTTATTGTCATGTTAAATGGCCTATATTCACCATGTGATAATTGGTGTTGATGTAATGGATCATATATTTAATCCTGGAAATGTAATCTTTAGAAAGTTTATAGATCATACCATCTTATTCATGGCTTACCATAAGGTCTTGCATAAATAAAATTCGTAAATTCGGGTTGTAAAGTATAGTTTTTAACATACAGATATTAATGAGAATGATAATTCATTCAATAGTCACGCAATTTATGTTGGGTAATGTAATGTATCTTCATGTACTGCTGCAATGGGTCTTCACATGCACACTGACCATGATCAAATTATAAAGTAATAGTATTGTGTTACATCATAATTATACCTGTTATGATCTGGCTGGACTTTATGGTTACAATATATATTTATTAAGTCTATATTAAAAAGTCTAATTTCAGATAATAAAATAGTTACAGTGGAGATAGGTTTAATAGTATATATATATATATATATATATATATATACTATTAAACCTATCTATATATATATATATATATATATATATATATATATAGAATATGCTTTAAGTATGAAAACGAGGTCATCTGAAAAGGATATTATATATCATGATCATAAACAAATCAAAAAAGTTCACATTTTTAATAAAGTCAAATGAGATGTACAATCTACATAGTCAAATAAGATGTACAATTCATATTTTTATTTATGATAAAAAATTTCTGTCTCATATACCATACTTATCTTTTTCTCTCACAGACATTCTCTATTTTATTAGTCTGTTTAATTGACTTATGTATGTAAAACACAATTTTTTTATATATAACCAGTTACATGGTTTAATCCAGTAATGACATAGAAAATATTTGAATTATAAAGCATAAAAATTCCCAAATAGGAAATAAATCTTGACGAACAATGTTTAAAATAAAACAGAAACAATATATTGTGTGGTTTTTAAGCAACATTATTGACAAAAAAAAAGAAAATCAATAAACAAAATTTACCTATACATAGTGAGATCTTTAATATCAAACATAAACAATTGTAGACTGCAGAAAGGAGTTTGCTATTAACTGAAAGGAGATCCTTTGATTCCTCTTGGAGATCTTAAAGGAACCGAGCAGTGCAAATTTCTAATGTACACTCCATACATTCTTGACGTTGCAGCTGTTATTACTATGTGATTATTCATATAGTATATGAACATAGATGGGCTGTTCACCAACATGCATTAGCCAGCATTATAAGTTTATTGGCTTTTTATGTCTGAGTTTAAGATCAAGAAACACCATGGTCTTTTTTCTCAGTTGCCTGATAAGGCAGAATGACTGTTTGTGTAAATGATAAATTTTTTTCCAATACACATATATACAATTATGACAAACAAAAATAAATCATGGCCATTATTCCCAGGAGGCTGTAAAGTCACCAAACCAAGGCAGCAGTTGGTGGCCAAAGACAGAGGGTGCTAAAAATCCCCTGATTGTGGACACAGGCTGCCATTTGATGATGACTTTTTATTTAGGTACTTACAACTGCAAATCACTTTCAAGTGAAAGAAGATTGCAAAAATAAAAAGAAGAACTGTCTTATATTAAATGGGACATTATTGGACTTTGTGAAGTTAGAAGAAAAGGTGAAGAAACAATTGATTTAAAAAGTGGACATGTACTCTATTATAAAAACCCAAATATTGGAAATACAAGTGGAGTAGGATTCATTATAAATAAAAAGTGGAAACATAACATTGTGGAGATTGATGGATTATCAGACAGATTGGCAAGATTAGTTATATAACTTAATAGCAGATACCAAATGTAGATAATTCAGATTTATGCCCTAACAAGTTCTCATAGTGATGAAGTAGTAGATTTTTATATGGATGTACACACAGTTTTTGATGAGAGTAAACAACATTTTAAAATTGTTATGGGAGACTTTAATGCTAGAATTGATAAACAAATGAAAGATGAAAGTGCTGTAGGTAATTTTGATTATGGTAATAGAAATGAGAGAGGACATGGACTTGCAGAAAAAGAAAAACTTTATATTATGAATTCTTTTTTTTTTTGAAAAAAAATGTTAAAAGGAAATGGACATGGAAGCATCCAAATAAAGGTACAGCAGAATTGGATTATATTTTGACTAACCGAAAATACATATTTCAAGATTGTAATGTTCTTAATAAATTTAACACAGGAAGTGATAATCGATTAGTAAGATGCAAAACAAGAGAGACAAAAATTATTAAGAAAAACTATTTTCAGTTGATATTCCTAATCTTCAGAAACATTCTAATGAATTTAAATTAAAACTTACAAATCGGTTTCAAGTATTAGTAGATTTTGAATATGATTCACATTTGAATGAAATTAATATGAAAATAACGGACACACTTTTAAAAACTGCAACAAAGATAGCTGGTAAAAAAAAGCAGCAATTGTTCAATAAAATTTCTACTGAGATTAGATAATTTATGAAGAAAAAAAGGAATATGAAGACATACAAAAATGATGCATTAAAAAGGATTGAATATCTCGAATTTTGTAAAATGGTGCGAAAAAGAATTGAAAATGATATAAGAAAGTATAACTGTGAACTAGCAAGAAAAGCTTTAGAAGAAAATAAAAGTCACAATAATGTAAAGCAAAATTTTGGTATTCGTAGGAAATTTATATCTGCAATAAGACAAAAAGATGGAATTATTATTATGAAATATGTAGAAGACTTTTATCAAAAATTATATAGTAATAAAGAAAAAGTACCTCCTATATCTATTACATCTACAAATTGCCCAGAATTTTAAATGAAGAAGTGAGATATGCAATTAAATGTATGAAGAAAGGAAAGGCTCCAGATAATGATGGAATTATAATTGATATATTAAAAGAAGCAGGTGAAGAAATAGAAAAAAAATTAGCAAAATTATATCCAAATGTCTAAATGATAAAGATGTACCAGATGATTGGAAGAATGCAGTAATAATATTAATATTTAAAAAAGGTGATAAAGAAGATATTAAAAATTACAGACCTATCAGCCTTTTATCAGTTTTATACAATTTTTTTTAAGAAGATAATTACAACTCGTCTACAGAGAACATTGGATTTCCACCAACCAAGAGAACAAGCTGGATTTAAAAGTGGTTTTAGTACAGTAGATCATATCCAGGTATTGAGAGAAGTTGTAGAAAGGACAAATGAATATGAGTTGCCATTATGTTTTGGATTTGTAGATTATGAAAAGGCATTTGATTCTATAAACATTTCTTCAGTGATTAAGGCATTGGATCATCAAGGTATAGATCCAGGATATTGTCGTATTTTAAAAAAATATTTATAAAAATCCAACAACAACAATTAGATTACATAATAATACTGGGAAAATCAACATTGAGAAGGGTGTAAAACAAGGTGATTCCATAACACCAAAACGTTTTACAGCAGTGCTGCAAGAAGTATTTTGTGAACAAACATGTAAGCTAAAGGAGTGAAAGTAAATGGAGATTATTTAAGTCATTTAGTAATAAATTGAAAGATTGCTAGTCTTTCACATGTGCCTACTGTTGTTTCTCAGACAGCCAATCATGTGTTAAACAGCGGTCTCTGTCATGTGTCAAGGCCTGATTGCTTGTCAGACCACTATTTAACACCTGACTGGCTGTCTGAGAAACAACAGGACATGCATGTGAAAGACTAGCCACCTATCAATTTATTACTAATTTAATAACAACATGCGATTTAGACAAATATTAAGTCATTTAGATTTTGCAGATGATGTAGTTGTTTTTGCAAATAATGCTTCAGGGCAGCAGGAAATGCTGCAGGAGTTATCAGATGAAAGTAGGAAAGTAGGACTAAAGATAAATGTTAAAGTCTAAAGTAATGTTTAATGAATTTGCTCAAAATATAAAAATAAAGATTGATTATGATGAATTAGAAGAAGTTAACAGTTAAAAATACCTTGGTCAGATTATTAATACAGATGAAAACATAATGGATGAAATTAATCTAGAATTAAACTTGATTGGAGTGCTTTTGGTAGAAATAACTTGATGCTAAAAGGAAATATGCTATGTGTTTGAAAAGGAAGGTTTTTAACAAATGTGTTTTGCCAGTTCTTACTTATAGATCTGAGATTTGGATATTTAATAGAAGAGCAATACAGAGACTTCAGACCACTCAAAGAAGTATAGAGAGATGATTTCTGGGAGTAACAAGAAGAGATCGAAAATGCAATGTATGGGTAAGAGAACAAACAGGTGCTTTTGACCTCAATGAAACATTAAAAATTGAAGTGGATTTGGGCTGGACATATTGCTAGAGGAGATGATAATAGATGGACAATTGAAGTCTTAAACTGGACTCCAAGAGATTGTACAAGACCCAGAAAGAGACAACATGTGACATGGATGGATGAGATGAAAAAGTGTACATGGGTGATGTGCAGAAGAGAATTTAAAGATCAGAGAAGATGGATTGAACATGGAGAGACCTTCATCCTGCAGTGTATTGATAATGGTTGATAATGATGATGATTGTTAATCAAACTAATGAAGACTGACAAGGAATCTAGTTTTTATATGGAACACTTGTCACAGTATAAAGACAGTAATATACATAATATCTGACAGTATTTTCATAAATGTTTATGCACATTCTTGATCATATTTATTTATTTATTATATAGAATGTAGATTATTAGATATTGGGTACATTTCTTAAATCAGTCCTAAGAAATCAACAACATCCTTGCCTGCTCATTTATATGCGATAAATAATGCTCTATCTCAACTAAAAAAAAAAAACATAAAAGGATTTTATTTAATGTTTTATGAATGTATCGAATATTTGAACTTAAGCACAATAAAGCATATTTATGGTTGTACTTAAATTTATCTCTTACCAATAACAATTTACACATAAATTCTCAAAAAATAAAAAATAAAATAGATTTCAGCTTTAAATTTATATAAGGAGAGTTTAATTCTTTTCTTAGAAAAAAAGGACTGAATTATCTTTATATTATTTATAACCATATATATATATATATATATATATATATATATATATATATATATATATATATATATATATATATATATATATATATATATATATATATATATATATATATATATATGACTCTTAAACCAATAGCAAAAAAAAGGATATATTCCATATGAATCAAAAGTACCAATGTCACATAAAATGGCAGGTTTGAAATCTTTTTTATTTAGAAATGATAACCTTTGTAAATATGCATCAGATAAAACTAAAAATATTGAAACTTATTATAATGAATTGTTAAAAGTTGGATACAATTATGATTCTGTTTATTATACTATTAAAAATTTTACTTATAAATATAAAAATAATAAAAGTGTTAATTCTTCTGATAAAAAATTGTGGATATCAATACCATATATTTCAAATCAACAGGCAAGTTTCATTAAGAAAATTTATAAAGGAATATGTGATATTGCATTTTATGCACCACCTACATTAAATAAATTAATAAACAATTCAAAGGATAAAACTTTATTTACAAATAAAAATTGTATCATTTACAAATGGACATGTGGGTGTGGCTGTGGATATATAGGTGAATCGAGGTGCACATTGGAAAAAAAGAACAAAGGAACACTTATTGTTATTTAAAAGGGTTCTAAATACAAAACAAAATTTTAAAAATAATGATAATTTATCAGCTTCTGTATGGTTTCGATTTTAATTATAACAATGTAAAAATATTGGAAATTGAAAGAAATAATAATAAAAGGAAAATTAAAAAGGCGATGTTGATATGTAAATACAAGCAACATTTGGTTAATAGGCAAGCAGCAAACATTAAGATCACAGAATTATGGGAAAGTTGACATCATAGAATTATGGGAAAGCTGACATTTTAAATGTGATAGTTGACAAAGCCACAAGTTGGTTCAAAGTGCTCCTAAGTGATGGTTATACATATATTTTTATAAGCTTTTAAATACTGTATTTTTAAATATTTATTTATAAATTTGCATATATTATTTTGAAGAAATACAGACATCGATTTATAATATATATATATATATATATATATATATACCAATAAAATAATAATTATAATTGTAATTAACTATTATGTACAGTATTTCAATCGACAGAAGTACTTTCAGTTAATTTTTTAACCTGCCTTAACTGCCGTTAACTTCAAAAACTAATGGAAGCTAATGTCATGAAGTCAAGTCCCATGAATTCCAAATTTTAATGTTAGCAGCTTGTTTATTATTTATATTCATGTAATAATCAAACTGCAACATTAAAATTCGGAATTAATGGGAATTGACTTGATCATGTTTGCTTCCGTTTCTTTTTGAATTTAAAGGCAGTTAAGGCAGATTAAGGAATTAACTGAAAGTACTTCTGTGAATTGAATGGCTATATATTATATATATATATATATATATATATATATATATATATATATATATATATATTAGTTAATTACCATTATATTTATTATTTTTATTGTTATTGCAGTAGTTTCTTTAATTAATGAACATTTTATTTGTATTATATATATGTACACCTAAAATAATACCATTAAATGTATCTGTCATTAGAATTTTTAACCTGATAGTATAAGTATATGTACTATAAATATTATGTAGTACTTAGTTTAATATTTACATATAATATTAATATAGTCAAATAGCATATCATAAATATACCTACTATCAGAATAATATGACAAAATGTGTGTTGTTATTTGATACAATTTTCATCTTTACATTTTATTAAAAAAATTACCATGCTGAACTTGAATATCATAAAATTATAATTAAGAGATTACCCTGACATACACATATACATTTTAATATATGTTTATTACAAAATTGTGGGCAATGACCACCTCTGGCCTTGCCAATGTTACAAACTTTTTAAATTTAGAATGTATTTAATTAATGGTAAATGATATTTAATTTTCCCACATGTTTTTTTATAATAATAATGTTTGTTTTCTTTATATATTTTCTTCTTCCCATATAATAATATAAAAATTCTAGACAATTTTCCATAAATAATTTTCAACCATTTTTAAAACATAATATAAAAATTTTAATGTGTAATATAAATAAATGTTTGTAAAAGAAAAATAAGAGTTTGAAATTATATAAATAATTTCTTTTGTTCTCTTTCTTTAATAATTTTAACTAGTTACTAGTTTTAATTTTAGTTTTGAAAAAGTATTGAGACCAAAAAGACTTTTCAGTAAGTAATGAAAAGTTGGCTGAACAATTTTGATTTTAACTTTTTTATAGAGGTAAAATAGATAATTTTTTAAGTTTGTAAAGTTGTTGTTTTTTTAAACAAAAATATATTTTCTTTTTCTTTCTTCCAAAGAAAATGCAGTATTTTCAAAATCAGTGTAATTAATATGATTATCTTGTTTGTCTTTTGGCAGAAACAAAAAGAAAAAAAAACTAATTAAAGAGGTAAGTTATAAACAATGATTCTAATTTAAATTTTTGACTTGTTTTCCAATTTTAATTTTGAAGAAGAAAATATATAAATAATAGTTTTATAAAAATATATGTAATTGATTAGTAATAAATTTTATCATATAGGAGACATAATTGTGATTGGTGGAAGGTAGTAATGTTAAAAACAAGATAATGGGCAAATCAGAAGACCTCAATGTCTTGTATGACAAGATCGGTCTTAATTAAGCTGTAGAATAGAGCAGTCAGACCTGATCAAGTTTCTGAATAAGTCAGTAGGAGAATTTAGCTGTGTAGAGCACATTATAAGTTTAGCTCTAAAAATGTTTTGTAAAATGTAGACAGCCATGTGCCAAGCTTAACTAAAAGCTACATATCTATCTCCATCTAATCTGCTTTGCTGAAAAAAATTAAAAGAGAAAACTAAACCTTTGAAGTACTTTGTCTCTACCAAGAGCATGGGTGTCTCTGTTTTTAAGTGTTAGCCTGGCTTGAAAAATTATTAGAGAGATAAAAAAAAGAATAATTCTTTCTGTGCATTAGCCTGGTAAATATTCTATTGCAAAATGAAAAAAAAAGTAACTGTGTAGATTAACCTGGAATTGAAAAGTCTTCAAGAAAAAAACTACATTGAAACTGGAAATTACAAGTGTCAAAGAAGGACTCAAAATAAAAATAAAACCATGGTTAAAAGTATTTTTTAATGTGCACATTACATTTAAATTTATAAAGGAATTTTTAAATTAAGTAATAATTGATAATAATTTTGTAAGTATCTTTTTTAATTGAAACATGTTTTGGATATTATTTTTTTTTAAAATTATAAGGATTTTAGCCAATTTAAAATCCTATCTTTTTTAGATAAAATTTTGTTTTTATAACTAATACTTATTTATAATGAATACTTTTTTAAGGCAACATTTTCTTTTGAAACATATTCTTTTTATTCATTTAATTTATTTTCTTTTTAAAATTATACAAAGGAATAAACTAACTTAACTTCTTATCTCTGATTAAAAAGTTGTTTTTCAATTTTGCTTATTGAAAAGGAAGCAACTTAATGAAAGCAAAAGTTAATTATTTTAATAAATAAAAATCCAATAGTTAATTTTATTATTTTATATGAAATTATATTATTTGATAAAATATGTTTGAATTATCATATTATCATGACATTTTTAAATATTAATCAATTAGTTTATTAAATAATTATTTAAAAATATTATTGTGATAATATCTTTATTTTTCCAGCTTTCTGTTCAATGAATTAGTCATGTGTGTGAATTTATTTTATTGCAGCATAGAATTTTAGGGATTTTTAAAATTATCCCAGTAAAATTATTTAAAATAGATTAATCTATTATATTTATTTTCTCCTTGGTAATAGTTTCAGTTCCTAAAGTATTATGATCTTAAATTTCCTCTAGTGAGCATAATGGTTAATTGTATGGATGTAGACATTTATGTTGGTGTTTGGATGTTCAGATAATTCTCTGGATCATGCAAATGTCTCCCCAAATTTATAGTTGACTGATATACTAATGGTACCATATGGCCAGACCATTGATAATGATCAGCAGGTATCAGTGTCCCACCATTACTTTTAATATTATGATAAATATTTTAGGACTGGATTAAGTGCATTTAAGGTATTGTGTTATATTCTGACCTAAATTTGTCAGGGACTAGATAAGTAGCCTGATTATAGTGTACCTATTTTAGATCTAGTCACAAAATTGATTATTGATTAACTGCTAATAAATTAATGATTAATATTATTTTCTAATGCTGGGTAATCTGCAGATTATATATTATTATTAGAAAAACTATATATTGTTTAGTGCATACTGATTCTCAGACTCATTACTGTTTACATTTAATCCCTTATATATGTATTTTTTTTATATTTGTGATTAATAATGATGTGACTTGCCATCTTCCCATACCCTCCCATTTTCATCTATACCAATACATAATTTTTTATTTCTTGATAAAGAATAATAATTGGAATTTAGTAGCAATATAAAATAAATAAATCTTATTTATAAAATCATGTTACTAAAATTATTTAGAAAAATTTAACTAAACTTTTTTTTAAAATTTTGAAAAAAAAAACCCACAACATCTCACAAATAATATCTCTAAAAAAAATTGGAAAAACTAAAAAGCCAGCTTTTTAAAAATATATACACAACATTGTTATTTTACAAATTAATGGTTAACAAATTATTTAACACTATTTAAATAAATATCTATAGAAATTTTCTTAGGGATTATTTAATACTACATTTTTATCCCAAACTGAGGACAAAAGTCATTGTAAAGTACAAAGATCATACAAAAAGCAAGAAATAGAATATTTTTATGGGAAAATATTTAGCTTGTCATTGTGGATAAAAATTATACCATAAATTGTTAATATTTTATTAACAAACAATTTAAACTTTAATGCATATAAAGTTAAAAAATATAATGTATAATATATATATATATATATATATATATATATATATATATATATATATATATATATATATATATATATATATATATATATATATATATATATATATATATATATATATATATATGTGCAAACTGTGTAAATATGTATTATGCAGGTATGCTTTTAAAATATGTGTGTAAGCAAAATAATGTGACTTAAATCCATGTAAAACCACTAAACATCACATAATCACCATTTCTTATGCTTGCACATAGGAAAAACTCTCTATACAGTAGTGCCACTCAGTGCAAGCCAGAGTATCCATTGATTACTCTGGCTTGCACTCAGTAGTACTACTGTATGGAGAGTTTTGTCTGCTTAAATTTATGTACAAAAATTGCTTAAAGTTGTTCTTTTGTATAAGCCATCCACTCAGCACTCATCATCATCCTGTTTTCCGTGTCATCTTTTGTCTATTCTAAATGACTATCACTGTCTTTTAAACCTTTGATGATCATGTTTTTTGGAAGAGTACAACTGGTATTGATGGCTGAGGATCTCTAGAGGAAAAGTTCAAAATGAATGATGCTTCTTTGATTTTCTCTTTATGCAACATATTATAAGATCTCATTAATTGATTTAAGGGACTTTTTGACTTGATGGAGCATTCTAAGTTGGGACCAAACTCTGTAAAAGTTCATGGTCTCATGGCATGAATGCTACAAGTTTGTCAATTTTGTTTTTTTTTAATACAGTTGCTTTAATTTCTGGTTAGTTAATTCTTCCATGTGTGATTGCAAAAGCTCTTCAATATTGTCATCATTAATTTCTTATAGGCATCTTTATCTAAAGTATCAACAAAATCATCTGCATTTCTTGTTGAAATCAATTTATCTTGAAGGTTTTAATGATTTTTGATCTATAACTTGAAAAAGTGATGTGGTGTTTAGTAATATAAGTTGCTGTTATGATTCCAACTGAAAATCTATGTAACTACAAATTAAATGAGTTTTTCCCCAATCTTATTAGACAAAAAATGTGTAGTTCCACTATGCAAATTTACAGAAAAAATGGATCAAGAAAGAGAGATTTAAGTAAGTACACAGTTGACAATGTTTTTTATTTTTCCACAAAATTGTTAATTATTGTGACTGAAGTTTTATTTTTTAAAATTTATAATTGTATATTATTTATATGAAATTATTTAGAATTAAAAAAGCAATGTTTAAAAAGAT
>JAQFVV010002019.1:25087-37671 GCA_028023455.1 Epiperipatus broadwayi | reverse complement strand
TATTGTAAATATTACCACTAAATACAAGAAATAAAATAAAAATAGCTTTCACTCTGACCATTTCAAAATAAAATAAAATGAAATTTACAACAGTAATGATAATATGTAATCTTCATTCAGTAAAATAGTATTCTATTATTTGTATTGGGAACAATTAGAATAAATTTCCCAGTTTCTAAAAGAAATAACTTAATATTATACCTATTCTACTATAAAATATATATCTTATAATATAAGCACATCAACACAACTTTATATTTTGAAATACATTTCTTAAAATACAAATAAAACATTAAAAGAAAAATTATTAAAAAAAACTTTCTTTGCAGTTTGGTAAAGTATCATCCTAATATTTGGATATCAGAAAATTTGAAATAAAAATTGAATGTCTCCCTCTATAAAATTAATTAACTATTATGCAAAAATATTTAAGAGGTAATTTTATAAATTTTTGGAACTTAACTAGGTTTAAATTATTTATAATAAAATTTAAAGAACTATTCATAAGTTATATTGCTTGACATTGGTATTACTTTTTGTTTTTATATTTGTGCATTCATCATATCATCCAAAAATCATTTTCACTATTCTCAGTTTTATTCCATTTGAATATGCATCTGTTTGAGCTGAGTGATCTCTAATATTTTGTATGAACATTAATTATTCCTCTCTTGTGTTATATAGTATGGCAATCATCAAAGATCTTAACACCATTTGCGGAAAAAATTTCTATATACTACATCTTGCCCTCTCACAAAATTATCTACTTCAAATGGTTTAGTCATTACTTTACCAACTTATAAAACTATTCTCTATAATGAATCCTGTGGTGATAAATAGTGATTAAAGTGTAGCTATGGAATAATAACAAGAATGCATTAAAAGAGTAAGATAATATTATCATGGGTACAGTACAAATCATAAGAATAGATCCATATTCATCGGGCACCTAAGATTCAAGTCATGACTCTATTATATCACTCATTGACAATAAGGAAATGCAACTGTCCATGGAAAGGAAATAGACAGTCCTATGTTATCTTTATATTTTAATAACTCTAAATATGGAAATACAATAGTTTTCAACATATCTCTAAGACCCAGGATATCATATGAATATTATTACTCTCCTAACCACCATCCTATATCTTCCACACTGAATAACTTATTCAACATCATAAAATATACAAAAAGCATTTTAAAATAACTTCCGAAACACAATATTAAAGAAAACACAAAAATCTAAATGCATTTCAAGATGTATAAAGTTTTCATGCACACATAATCTTGATAAACATACATCAGTACTATATATTTTATTTATTTGTTATGATATAATTTAGAGATTGGTATTATGTCTTTTTCTGTATTTTGACAGATAACATTCATATAAAATAACATTAATAATTTAATGATGCTATATAATATACGCATATTTAAGCATTTACATTAAAATAAATACTTAAAATGTGCTTAGATGTATTCAAACATTCGTCAACATTTATCAATTCTTTTATTAAATTACATATGATAATTTTATCAATGATTCATTCCACTTTTAAAGATTAAATTCAAGCAATGTTAAATATTAATCATAAGATGCTAATTAAGATATACCTTTTCTTAAATAAAATAAAAGAATCAAAATTATTAAGTAAAAATGTAATCTAAATAACAATTAAAAAATTACCAATGATCTCATTATATTGCTAAGTCATTCATGGTGATCCGCTTCTTAAACCATACATTCAAAAAAAAATTTATGATTGAAATTTGCCTTGGTCAAAAAATTACTTTCTGAATATCCATTTGATTTTTAAAAAAAACATATTAATAAAGTTAATCTATTTTAAAATTATATAATAACAAGTTAGTTTTAAAATTTAAAAAATTGTAATATTTTTATTACTAATGTTAAACTTAACCCTAAAAAAAATAATAACAATAAAGTTACAAAAAGATTTTTTTCCTCCTGCTGTTCATAAGTTGAATTGCTTGTCAGAAATTTGCTTGTCAGGAATCTCACACCATTGCCTAGTTATGGTTGGAAAGCATTGTGTACAAATCATATTTTTGTCTTGGCACCATACGAAGAAATGTACAAATAATAACATTAAAATCCAGTAAGATCTAAGAAGAATATTAATAATCCTGAAACATAAAATGTTTATTTCAATCCTTTCTGAAAAACCATTATCCAGGCATTTAATATCTTCATAGAATAACAGTTCAAAATCCAATTTATGAAATATTTTTTTATATACATTTCAGCCATTGTGTATAACAGATATATTGCAGTAAATGTAAGTAATATTCACATTTTCCATCAGCAAAAATCATTAATAGCAGACATTAGGTAATATAAATTATTTATTTAATACCTTTAAAAATTTATGATTTTTTAAAATCCTTTTAAACATATATCTTGTGACTAAATATTTTTCTTTTCCATGTAAAAACAACTAGATCATTTAAAACATATATTAACTAATATAGTTTTAATCTTTTAAGAAGATATCTCAGTTCATTATTTCCAAATAAATTATGTTAAAATATAATTTATTTATTGATTTTATCAATGACAAATTCTTTAAAAGGCTTAAAAGACATTCAAAAGTAATTTTTTTCAATTCGTCTCTAAATACATCATTCTTAAAACATAAGTCGATTTTGACTTCTTTAAAAACAAATCAAATATGAGTTATTACTATCAATTATAAACTAAAACAGATGATATTCATCATACCATAAGACATTTTAAGTTCAGTTTTAAAACATAGATGCAGAGTAATTTTCTTTACTTTCTTTCAAATTTAATATTACAAATAAGATTTTTAGTAAATATCTGGTTCCTCTTAATTAACTTTAATAAATTAGCTGCATTGCAATATGATAAAGTCATTTCAAGTAAAAGGTCACTCATTCCAAACATACTATTTATAAAAATTGCAAAGTTCTTATGTAAATTATCTCCAGTTTTGTTGTAGTAAATTTCTTGATATTTGGTATTCATTTCCATAATATTTAAATAGCCACTATCATGTTCCATAGAATTATTGAGGTCCTAAACTATGTTTCAAGTAGACAAACTGACAGGGAAATTTAGTGTTTCATTATTTAAGTAGTTATTCCAATTATATTTCCCAAAAACACTTTCAAGTAAAATAATAATAATTTAAAAGAAATTACTACTATCGCTGTATAAAAAAGTATGTAGTTATAAATTTCAAAACTAAATCTATCTTTTTTTTTTGTTAAGTTCACATGAAGAAAATCCATGAAATGATTATATTTTCAAAAATATAGTAATACCAGGACTTTATTTTCTTTTTTACAATATTTGAAGTTTATTTAGATAAATAATCCTTATTAGGTTATAGCAATATTCAAATTTTAGTTGATGTAGAGTAACAAGCATTGTTTTATCATTTTTTAAAAATGGATCATATCATTATTTTAATAAATCCAAAATCATTATCCATTTGATCATAATAGTAGAGGAATCATTTATTGGCAGACAATATATGTATACATATTAATTCATACAGCAAAATTTTATAGGCATTTCATATTTTTTTTAGAATGCATTTCAATTAAATTCCATTTCTTAGTTGTTATGTTAGATAATCTCTCAAAATATTAATTGTCTTTTGGAGCAAACATTATTATTACTTAGCTTTGCATAGTACAATTTAAATTAAACATTAAAAAAAAGTTTCAAACTTTATTTACTGCTAAACACAGTATATGAAATAAATTAATAGAGATATTTATAGAGAGAGTCCTAACTTAAGACAAACGCAATTTATATAATTTGCTTACTGATGTTACATTTAGATCATCAACTTAGTTATAAAAATAAAATATTTAAAAATAAAAATAATGATGCAATGATTGTACAATTTCTTTTTTAAAAAATACATTTGTTTGTTTAACAAATAGCTATTACATTTTTTTATACATTAGTAATAATTCCATATAAAACGTGTGGTTTTAAATTTGTACAGTAATTTAAACATGCAAACACATATATATGAAAGCATAACTTGTTATTTATTTGTTTAATTCTATTGTTGTTAAAATATGCAATAAAATAATGCAAAAATCTATCAAAATATATGTTCAAATTTATTTAATATTTTTGTAGCAATATATAAATTTAAAGTAGTAATTGCTTATATTACTTAAATAATAATAATAATAATAAAAAATCATGAATATTTCTTTGTATTCCTATGTATTTACAATAATTCCATAATTAAAAAAAATACACATCACTTGAGTATCTTAAAGACAAGCTCTATATATAAAAGATGGATTCTGTTAATATAATCAATTATATTTAGAAATTATCTAGTTATTGGCTGTTTTTAAATATATCTATATAGTAAAATATCTCATTGTTAAACTTATAGGCAATTTAATGTTTCAGAGAAGTCCTAGTAAATCTATTAGTTTATATATCCATGAACAGTTTTCTTTATCATATTCTATGGCCAATTATAATTAATGTATACTAGATAGTATAATGCAATAATATTTATATCTTCGGAGTGGAATTTGCTTTATTAATGAGAATTTAAAATTCAAAGATGAAACTAATGAATCTAGGAGCTATGTTTTAATGTTTTAGTTCTTAATATTATCGAGAAATTTGTTTATTTCAAATTAGTATCTTGAAAGTATAAAGAAATAAAATGTGACTTAATTCCAGATTTGAATTCTTTATTTCTCACTGATGAAGACAAAAGCCATAAAACAGCCTGATATTGTGGATATTATAACATTATAATATCTACTTTTCATTAATTACTCAAGACTTTCAATAGATAGTTCTAACAAGTTATAAGCTTGTGATGATGTTGTTAGCATTAACTTATAAATCAAATTGCAATGCTTTATAATTGATATATAATAAAAAAAACGTGTATCCAACACAATAGTCTAGACATCAGTTTAGTCATCTTGTCATATAATAAAACTGTAGGTTACTAATAAAAAGTAATGGTGACAATGAATGTCTATTACAATTAAGATTAAAAAAGATAAGTTTGAGCATCCATGATCTTGAATTATCTTTTTTTGAAGTTTGAACACCCATGATTTGCACTATTTTTCTTTGAAACAAAGGTATCAATAAAATCATGGCAATACAAAGTTTAATATATCTCCAGAAATGACAATTAATTCATTTTTTTTATAAAATCTTTATTTTTTGTACAATGCTTACATAATACCCATTAATATCGACAGTTTTGATTGCCCCTGCAATCTTCTTCAGAATGTTTAAACTTTATCTTTCACATCATGAAAGATAAAGTTTAAAAGTTCTGAAGAAGATTGCAGGGGCAATCGAAACTGTCGATGTTAATAGGTGTTATGTAAGCATTGCACAAAAAATAAAGATTTTATAAAAAACGTATTAATTAATTAATTAAGACAATGCAATAAAGGAACAAATTAAGATTAAATAATTCATTGCAGAAATGACAATATAGTATTATTATAATTTTGTTTAAACAGAATGCCTAGTTCAATGCATGCTGTTGGCATAACCAAAGAAATGATTTAAATATTTTGACAAATTGCATACTACTCCATTATAAGTGTGACAATCCTCATTTATTATAGGTAGTTATCTCTGATAGGCAACTCTGGTATAGTTATGGAACAATAATAAATATATAAAATTTTGTATTATCTGAAGTGCAATTTTCTAAGAAGTAATGTTTCTCCTCCCTAGTGTCTAAAATGATATTGTATGCCTTGGTCACTACACAAATTGCATGAAATATCCAGATGCTTTATTAGCTAACTTGATTAATAGATTTCTTCAAATATTTATACAATTTTATTGGACAATATCTGGAAGTATTATTTCAAACAACTAACAGTGTTACAAATAAGTAATGAAACTATAATTGTTGGTATTTATTAATTATGGTTGTAATAGAGTCAATAGTAAGTGCACAGGTTTCAACTATCTGAATTATTTTTGAAGATAAATGATTTGTAATTTACATGACATTCTATGGGGGGTATATTACCCACCCACCCAAAAAAATTATAATATCAAATGAGAGGGAAAATATAAAAAAATTAGGTGTTTAATTTAATCTTCCAATAAATATTTTTAATGTTATTATTAACATACTATTTCCCACGAATAAATTAACATCAAAATAAAAAACAACAACATAAACATAATGCTTAAAGTAATTTTTATATTAATATTATGATATTAATGAAGATGACTCCTTGATTTACTATATGTTCCCACCAGTGATAATGTAAGTTTGCTTTTGAGAATGCTCAGAGCACAAAATATAAATTGACTTTGAAGGAATTCATTCTATTAACATAATGTAAAGCAATTTAAAAAATCTTAACTATAAAAGCAATAAATAGCTACTGAAA
Source organism: Epiperipatus broadwayi (assembly GCA_028023455.1). Taxonomy (NCBI): domain Eukaryota; kingdom Metazoa; phylum Onychophora; class Udeonychophora; order Euonychophora; family Peripatidae; genus Epiperipatus; species Epiperipatus broadwayi. The sequence continues at coordinate 31,254 of JAQFVV010002019.1, read as the reverse complement.
AATAAACTATTTGCAGAAAAGTATAAATAGGAAGAATAAAAAATAAAGGGCAAGAAATACTGGCAATTGACTGATAATTATAAAAAAATAAACCTCTAAAATCTAAAGAATCCTTGAATACAAATCAAAATACAGCTCATTGTATTTTTAATTTTTTTTTATCTCTAGTTCAAAATGCTTAACTCTGTTTTATAACAAAGTGAAGGATAAACATTACATGATCACTATTTCTTATGCTAGCACATATCTGTTATTAAACAGGAAAAACTCTCCATACAGTAGTGCCACCCTATGCCAACCAGATCTAAGATCTAGGTGCAGTGCTCTCAGATCCAAGGCTCCTCACTGATGAAGGCCACAAGCCAGAAACTAGTCTGGGGATATTGGATGAGTAGGCACTAGATGGGGATTTTATGAACAAGCCTTCTGATATCCATTGATTACTCTGGTTAGCACAGGGTGGCACTACTATATGGAGAGTTTTGCCTGTTTAAAGTGAAGAATAGCTAATAAGGAAAACATTTTAGTTTAAGCCATAGAAGAAAAATTATATATAACAATCTGTTATTGGATTTCTAAAACAATAAATCACGAACTATAAATACAAATCCAATATATATATATCCATACGGTAGATAACGGATTTTCATTTGTAGACAATCTTAAACCAACATGTACAGTAGTTTTCCTTTTCTTTTTGAAGTTTTATTTGAAAGTAATATACAAAATTCTATTTAAAAGTTACATCATTTAAATCTAAAAAAAAATTGGCATTTTAAAATTATGTAGCTCTGCATTCCGTCTTTTTTTACAGTAAGCGATGATAATTTGATGTTAACGTCATGTTAAATATTTTTCCGCACGTTGTTAAATATTTCGCTGTTGAAGTAATAATACTCAAAAAATGACAAATAAAATGCAGTCATGCTGATAATATTTAGTGGGTGAAAGATGTAAGTAAAATATATTTCTATATGTTTAATATGTTTGTTATGATGTTAATGTAAGAGAAAGTTTTTATGTAATTGAAGTTTATTTGTTGATATGTGTTTAATATTGTTGCAGATCCTTAAAAATGACTGTATGAGATAAAACAGTTGAAACGTTGCAGTTTTGTATATAAATGTATATATATGTTCAGTATTGAGATAAAAAATAAAGTTTTTGAAAAGAAAAAAGGAGAAGGATTTTTTATTTGTTGATATTATTGTAGAACATATATATTTTGAAAGAAAAAGTGGATGTACCTTTGCTGTGTTATTATATATGATAAATATTTAGTTTCTCAGCTTGAAACTTTTGAAATTCTTTTACTATCAAATTTTTAAAGACAGTCATTTTAAATACTAATGGATTAAAAAGTTATTTTATATTACATATGTGCACATTTACGTGAGTGTTTAGTTAAATGCTGCACAGAATAAAAAAAAATCTTTCGATTCCAAATAACTTTTTAACCTTGTGATTATATATATCTTAATGAATCGTCATCATAATTCTATCCTCAGTATATAAAGTCAATGGAAACAATAGTTTGCTATGTCGTCTATAAATTTAGTTGTATACAAAGAGAAAATATTGTGTATAAAAATTTAATACTGTTTATATTATATGTTTATCAGAGGTATACTAAACTTAAATATTTCCTTATTAAGATGCAATTTCTAAGCTTTATAACTGATATATGATTAGCCAGAGATATAAATAATTGTAATTTTGTATAAGATATTAACATAAAATAGTTAAAAATAAATAAAAATGTTTAAATGGTTTAGATATAATGTCCAATAAATATATATTTTTAAAAATCTCTTTTTTTTTCTTATGTTAGAGGGTTCCTGATTTATTACAAAATATATGTGTAAATGCATAGGTGTGATTTATTACAAAATATATGTGTAAATGCATGCGTGTGAGTATATATATATAGTTAAGAATAAAATAACGAAAACGCGTCATATCTGCTTATTTTTACATCAAACTAAAGATTATAATTAGAAAAATCAGAATGATAAAAGAAAGAGACAATAGAATATCATCACAAGATTTATTTATTAGTACATGGGATCTTATTAACATTTGAAGACCAGGTTGGATATTATAAATTACCTTTTTTTTTTTTTTTTTTAGAAAAGATATATATATATATAATTGTTTTTTTATTCTATTTTTATATTTACTTGTTAACACTTGGCAGATTCTGCCTATTGAACTTTAATTTGCTTATTGTTTTTATTGTACAATATTATGTATTTACTTATTTATTTATTTCTGGTTTAATAAAGTTTGTTTTGAATAAAAAAACTGCAAATACTTATGAAGATAATAATTTTTTCCCCTTATATAAAACTAATAAGAAAAGAGTAAAAAGTATATCTCAATGATTTTTAATCAATTTCATAGACCTAGGTGTTGTGTTTAGCTTGATTTACAGGTTCGTTTCCAAACCAACAGATTAATTAATGATGACAAATATTAATCACAAAATATATACACATGTTATCTAAACAATAATATAACATATAGTTTATACAAGTTAATGCTGAAGTAATCTGCTGAGTAATAGAACTCCCTTCCAGCTTTATTATTAGGCTGCCCTGCGAGATCAAGAGAGACTCTTCCAGCTGCCCTGGACAGCTTGCCTCAAGTCAGCTCTAGTTCAGACTCTTCCAGCTGCACTTAGACAGCTTGGCTCGGGTCAACTGTAGACACAATCAGTTTTTAGTCCTAGATGGATTTGCCTCACTGCTGAGATGTCACGATAATGGTTAGTGAAGACACCCTTGCTGATGGCAGAGATTTCTCTAGAGAGCATATTCAATCATTCAGGTTGACTGACATTAATGCTCTTCAGCACTATCTATCTGACTATCTGCCTTGCATCCAGAAAGGCTGACTATTTAATGGTAGATCCCCTACCTTACTGGAAACAATCGGATTCAGTGATCATGCTTGCCTATTGCCCTGTACTTATCATTGGCTGTGTTTGTTTGTTCTCCAGTTTATTGAACAGCAGTAAACAATGCTCAATCCAATCAGATAAGGCAGGAATCTGGACTAGTCCACTTCTGAAGGCAAGGTCAGATATGACACACTAGGTCTCTCTGAACCTAAGAGGATTTAAATTACTGATGCCTAATTAGATAAAGCACTTCTATTCAAAATTATAGTCTGAAGATAATAATTTGGAAGATAATGACTGCTTGGAAATTCATAAGAAGTTCCAGCAACAGAAAGAACAGAAATGAGCCATAATCTAAAGACCTTGAACTCTAGAATTTAATACTCTGCCACTGTACCAAACTATATAAGTCACTGCATTCACTAGAAATAGAAGCATGAAACTTTCTAAAATCAGCTTGGGTCCAAAAGTCAAAATTATCTAAAAAGAATAGTCATTAGAAAAAATTGTATTAAAAAAAATAAAAACCACACTTATAAAATCTCAAAAACAAATAATTACTGAGGCCAAAACAAATCTGTCTACCAAAACAATTCACTGCCAGTTTTACAAACATAACATTTAAGTTGAAGTGTTATTCAAATTTCTCTGATTTTTAATGTAAATAAGGTGATCAGAACTTGCTATGATTACATGATCATAAGACATGTTTCAACACCAGACAAATTATTTATCAATTTCCTGATCATTGAAAAACTTATGTTTAGTAATCATCAAAAATATCAATCTAATAGATTGACTTTTAACAATTGTAAATGTATTTGTGGAATTACCATGACATAGACAGAGCTGCAGATTATTTGAACATTTTTCAAAAGAAAGTTTATCATACTTTCACTATTAGTTATATCCACTGCTATAAATATTATTAAAAAAATAAATGAGAAGTAAATATTCGTAATTACAGCTCAATATTTTTCTAAACGTTATTCAAATATTATGTACTTCATACCACAAACAATTCTTAATGCAAATTATAGCTCATCCTCTATTTATAAAAACATTATTTGTTCCTGCTATTTTGTTTATCTTCTTGATATGTATGTTATATATTGTAACCATATATTTTAGTAGAAAATATATTAATTGATGTAACTTATATAAAAATTTCTCTTTCTTCTCTTGGTGATTTGGTTTGCTTGATTCGCACTTGAAAAGATTACTGTCTTATATTATTTAATAAATTTAAATTTGTTTCGTTCCATATGCTAACTCATATCAGAACGTTTAACTTTTTAAAATTTACAACACATAAAAATTTGGTAAAATATTATTAAAAATATTTTATTTTATTTGTTTAAAAATGATCTTAAATTATTATTTCTATTAAATTTACATAACCATTTATTCAGTTAAAATAAATTATTAAATAAATACAGCAATTGCGTAGGCGTCTCAATGTAATAAAAGAAAAGAGCGCGAATTTCTAGGAGAATATCGTCTGTTAGTTTGTCTTTTGGTGGGAAGAAGAACAGAAACGGTAAAGGCAAATGGTGTAAAATTTGCTGAGCTGATTTTGAAACCGTTAATAAGTAAATAGACTACCACAAAATTTGCTATAAACATAAAATAACTTAGTGGTATCTAACTAAGATGGATCACTAAAACTTAAAGATCTTTTCAGGTCGGTCGGCCAAGAATCAAATCACCGGTAGCGTTTCCAATATTACATTTTTGAAATGTCGGAGCTTCCCAGTCTTAAAGAATTAAATGCAAGAATTTGGTATGTTTTGAAATATTTATTATTCTACAATTTGGAAAATTTGAATCAGTGTTTTAATTACAGAAGTTTTATTAAAATGAAAATTTGTTTTTTTAAAAAAGAAAAAGTTTAAGTTAAAATAAAGTAAAGCGTTAAAGCTATCAAAATATTTAATATTTCCGTTTTTTAATTCTGATAAAATATAATATTGATTGATATTTAACTTTACAATGCCATTAATATTTGCTAATTAATTTGTTTAACATTTGGATCATAAACATTCTTTAAATAATTAAACAAAGCTATTTTATAATTGTATCGTCAGTTTAAAATGAATAAAGTAATTGCTGTAATTAGTTATTCCTGGATTAACGCAATGGATAAATAAATACTTGCATGGATAGGATAAACTTGGAACACTTTTGACAGAGAGATGTAGGGATTAATAACTTTATGAAAAACATTTTCATTTAAATTCTGTGTATCCTGTTTTAAAATTGTTTCATGTTTGGAGAGCCACGCAAATCGTTAATCTAATATTGCTTTAATAACTAATCAAATAGATATAATTGCATGTATGGAATTTAACTACAGTTATAGCTATTACCTCATATACTTATTATTCTACACATTGTACATGGATTCCACGGATCACATTAGGAGTTACAAAATGCTATACAATCCAATTTGTGATACACATCTGCAAAAATTCATGTATTTGAACTATAAAATGCTTTACATTTAGTTTTATCACACACACACACTGTTAAATGTTATATGTTAATGAATAATACATTTATTTAATTTTATCGTTATATGAACTCGCATATGAAGTTCATAAGTTATATTTGTTAGATTTAAATTAATAAAGGTTGAATAAAATATTTATTCAAAAGAATAGCGCTTATGGAGAAAGCTTAAACAGTACTTAATGAATTCATGAGATATACCAATCTTTATGAGATATTTTGTGAGTCTTTCCAGATTTGTATTCCCATGCCAATATTATTTACATTATATTATACATGTTTATTTTAAGCAAGATAAGTAGTACATTAGTTGTCCTGATTATTGTAATATTTTACTAAGCAAGAACCCACATTTGCTAAAGTGTCAGCGTATTCTGAATAATCAGAAGAAGTGAGGGGGATGATTTGCACTTTAATGTGAAGTAAATTATAAGGTTGTTTTAGTACGTTAAAGGCTTTAATCTGTGCTGGTGGTTAGATCGGAAGAGCACACGTCTAACTGCCAGAGTTGTATTTTACACACATTCCTGCGCTGGTGGTTAATCCGCGGAATTGTGTCATTATACGTATGACTTTATGATAGTGTTTAAATACGCAAAACGTTAGTATTATTTAATTCCTACGTGTAGATGAATACATCCACAGGAATATGTTTGCTTCACAGATATAAGTTGGGCAAAGTATTTTAGTTAATCTGCCAAATCATCTTCTTCATTTTGTAAGCATAATTTATCGGTTAGATTGATAAATGGCA